>JASSUY010019001.1:10578-42801 GCA_032466535.1 Forpus xanthops | reverse complement strand
CTGTTCCCAAGCCAAAAATCCAAAACACAGTGCTCACCAGCTACTGCTTAAAGGGGAAAGACGACTGCTGCTGCTGAACCCATGAGAAGCAGATACTGTAATTAGTCATTACCTGCCAGTCAAAGGTTTAATAACTAGCCGAGGGCATTTCTTAAGTACTCATAAAAGTACTGAAACTGAGCATTGCACATGTTGGCAAAGCAGTGTTTCTGGGCATCATCCCATCTATGGCATATGCGTGGCAGCCAAGCAAAAGCTCCAGAAGGGGTGACCTAAAAAGCCATTGCAGAGTCATTATGCCAGGTAGGAGCTATTCAGATGAAAGAGATGCAATGTATCACAAAGCTGCAGCTGTCATCAGTAGGTCTTACACCTCATTCCTAGACACTTATGATTAACAATTACTACAACCAGCTATAAAGGATTAGAGACACCTCAAGGCATTTGTGCTTTTATACAGATTCAAGTGTAATGCAAGACCTTAATACAGCTGTTGCAGCAGAACACATTGCCACTTAAGTCAAAACCTCTTCTTACAAATAATACATTTTTTGCATGTGGGCAGGTATTATTTTGTCCAGAATGAGTTTCCCTTTACCCTTCAAGACTTCTTTCTTATCTTAGTGTCATCTTAGAAATCCATTTTATTTCTGAGGCTCAGGAATTCAGAAGGAAAAATGAGAATTCTTTCCTATTTCAATCCCCATCCAGTGAAACGTTTTGTGCATTCAAACCAGCAACATGTGCCAGCCACCTTAGTTTTACCTGAACAAAATCATATACAAAGCGTGAATTTTGGTGTAAATAAACACTCAGAACTGTAATTATTTGCCCTTATAAAGAGTCACAACAGCAGAGGAATGCCTTGCTCTAGAGATGCACATGTACACCTCTAAAAAGAGAGCAAAACACATACTGAACAACTGAAGACAGAATAAGACATGACAAAAGTCCTCAGGATGTCTAAGGATGGAATGAAATTTAAAGGAAATAATCTTGCAGCTCACAGAAAACCTACTAGAAGTTTGACACATTCCCAGAAGTAAGGTAAAAGATGACTCTCAATTACAGGGAGAATTTTAGATAACTCTATCAGATTCCCACCCCCTCTTTAAAGTGTCTTCCCAATTCTGTATTTCACCTCATCAGATTCTCTAGATTGGAAAAGACACTAAAACTACTTAAAGTTTTCACAAAGGAAAAATACCTACACCAGGACAAAGACATCCAAGAGAAGCTGGAGGTAAGCAAAGGTGAAGCAAAAATCAAGTGACAGAAAGTGCCCTTCCGAAGTGTGACTAAAACTAATGATATTAGAACTACAGTGCTTGGTTTTGTCACTAACAAACCCAACAGTTTTGGTTTCCTTACACAAATATATGGGTTTGATATTTGCATGCATACTGGTTGCACGCTTGGTTCTTGCCACACTGTTTTAGTTGATGTTTGGCAGTATCTTTCATCTCAGTTCAGAATAATCACTCAGAAAACTCAGTAATTAAGATGTGACAAAAATGCCCATGAGTTAGCAAACAGAAAGCAAAAGGTGTATTTTTTTTTTTTTTTCAGTAGATAGTAATAGCAGTTTAATTACTGCAGGATTAAAATTATTAAATATGACACTCATATCTTTTTATGAGACCATTTTCACACTGTCCTTATTTTCACAGAATCAAACAAAAAGATGACGTCCATGCCTGCTTCTTCTAGCAATTCCCCAGCTCTGACGCCAAGCCTTTACCAGCCTACCAAAAGCTATTTCTACATCAAAACCCACCAGATCTGTGTATCATTAAGTGCAATAGGCTGGGTAGTCAAAGCTCCACTGCTCTCTCTGCTTCTCTTCATAGGCCAGTAATGCCTCTGTGATGCAAAGACTCACTGTTATGTGTACAGTTTCCTCAAGGTGTTTCAGTCAAGAATCTACCAAGACTTCCTTTTGAAGAAAATAACCCAAACTTACCTAAATTTATTCATCTAATATAAATGGTACATTTTATGCTAACAATATATGTAGTTCTGGACAACCTGATCTAGTTGAAGATGTCACTGCTCATTGCAGGGGAGTTGGACCAGATGACATTTGAAGGTCCCTTCCAACCCAAACTATTCTATGATTCTATGAATACAGAAAACTCATCTCACTAATCTTTATAAAATATTTTCTTTATATTAGCATTCTTTACAAACTTGCAGTGAGAGTGGTGATTTTACTTCCATTTTCTCTCTCCTACTGCTTCTTCAGTAGGGTTTAGATCAGAGGAGCCCTTTCCAGTTACTGAGAAACCAGACATTGTTTTGGTTTAAATGTCCACTTGACTTGAACGTAGAGGCATAGTGTCTTAGAGCTCCAAATATGAAAATCTGAAGGTTTTCTGTTCACACAGAGTAAGCAGACAACAAAGTCTTTCCTGGGTCTCTGTGCTCTCAAACACAGCTGTACCTTGGAGAAACTATCTCTAAGAGACAAGCTGTATATATTTGCCCCTTCAATCTGAGGTCTCTCTGCTGAGACAATCAATCATTAGAAACACATGCAACATTGATTTTATGCAATGTGAATACTTACCCATTCAAAGCTGTCCTGAAAACAGTAAGTTATTGTCTCTGTTCTTTCTGATCTACCACTACCCAGTTAGCACATGTACTGGCTGGTCAATTAGCAAATATGAGGCTCAAAACCAGCTAAAACCCTGTTCAGCTGACAGGAGACATAGGAGAGAACGGTAGGTCTGAAATGGTGTGTGCTAAAGTATGAGAGAGGAAGGGGTCTGAAAGTAAAATGGAAGATGAAATAAAATGACAGAAGAAGAGAGAAGCATGATAAAGCTAATTCAATCATAGGCTTTATCAGTGCTGTGGCTTTGAGTACTTTTTTTTTCTTCTTCATTGCTCCTGCCCACTTAAGTCATTGCACTTCTTGAAAAAAAAAAAAAAAACAACAAAAAACCTAGGTGTTAGATGAAAAGGATCTCCCCACAATGACAAAGCATCAATGAAAAGAATTAACATTTGTCCATTGGGTAATCAATCTGTCACGGAATGGATGGAATCCAGCTCTTTGTTGCATGATGGTGATGAAGAACGAGTGTATTAGCTATCACAGCCAAGCTCTCAAGCTCTTCCAACTGAATGAAAGTCATCTTGCTCCTATCAGGAACAGCTTTTGCCTCTTGCCTCTTCCCTATTCTCCCATTTTGTTTCCTTTTTTTTTTTTTGTTTTTTTTTAATTTCACTTATTCAGTCTTCAACAAGTTTCCAACCCAAGCTGTAGCTTACATGAATACTATATGACCTTATAGTGGCCTGCACCTATCCTCATCGATTTGAGAGGATTGTTCCTTTTGTTTTAAACCTCTTAATTCACTGAAGTAGCTCCTATTACTTTCTTTGAAATACAGATTAAAAAAAAAAAAAGAAAAAAGAAAAGCATTCATGCCCTGTGTGTATTTTTGTTTGTTTTTTTTTTTTATGATAAAGTCATACATAAAAGAAAGCCTAAATGTGAGAGTGCAGCAGCAAAACTTCAAAGCACTGACTGTCAGACATTATTATTTCAAATCAGCTTTGACTTCCTGAGACTTAATAAAACACTATAGTACAGACTGGCATATTTATAACACCTATACCAGTGATCAACCGAGCTGCCTTATTCCTGCTACTGTGCAATGCCTTGTTATTTCTTTTATAATAAGCTTTCCCTCAAAATGTGTTGTAACAATACTGCAAACTGATAATTATTAATGATGGATTCTAAAACATGACTTGTTTTGCATACAATTCTTTTTGTATATACACATTACTTTGTGACAGAAAACAAAAAGCACATTGATTTATTAATAATGACTGCAAGCACATAGCAAGTTCATAAACAATACAGAAATATAATTCAGTCAAAGGTATAGTGGTAGAGGTGACATATTTCTACCTGCCTCTGAACTGTTACATCTCAAGGAAAGAGGCACCAGGAAAGACAAGGTAGAGGAACTAGAAGAGAACTCAGGCATACGGAGGAAGACACTGTTCTAAAACCTGATTATAACACCAGTAGGAGGAGGACAAACTTCTTTTTTATCACAGAATTAGTGGCATCTTTGTCTCTATTTCAGTAATATTGTCTATAGTTAAACATCTTAACTAGATACTGCTAAACACAGAAAGATGTTATTTCTGCAAGCTTTGGGAATACATAACAATATTAAAGTTCCTCTGTCTCTCGTGTTCTATATTCTCTAAGTTACTCTCATTACATCTATTTGCCTTCAGCTTCATCAAAGGAGAAAAGGTGTCCTTTGGACCTGCCTTCATCAAATGAGTTTAAGCACCTTACTCAAGCCAATATCATGAGAAAAACAGCACAGGTGGAATGACACTGTCAGCGTCTATGAAATATTTGTTAGAGAAAAAGTGTTGTGTGTTTGTTTTTTCTTTTGGAAAGAATGTTAAATAACACTATGAACCCCTTGTGACAGACATTTGTGTGCTTGCAAGGCCTAATGCGCTGGATTACTACTGCGGAAGAAGAGCTGCTTGTTTCCCCACAAAACCAAATAAGTTGCAAATAACCATTACAGTGGCTTACTATTTGATTGCCCTGCTCCCTTTACACATCCCTCTCTATGCCTCAAGATGCAAATGTACTTTTCTCAAGTGGGTGAAGCTAACAATCTGACATGTAAAATAATACCACCACCACAACCCATCAGCCATTTAAAAGAAGAAAGTTTGTTTCAGTATTTTTTACAGAATATTAAATCCTGTTTATAGTAGAAAAGCCTGAATAAAATCAGTACTTTACAAATATTCCTGAATAAAAGTCAAGCATAATTCAGATTTAACCTAGTATTTGTTAATTAGAATTAAACTAAAACACAAGGTCTGTTGGTGCTATTATTAGATCCATTCATAAATACTGCAAATTATTCAGAAAACTAGGTATGCTTTAAAAATCAAGTAAGGAGTTTTAATACACCTTTATTGGGACTTTTGATTAGCTGATCCATCTCTGAATGCATGACAACAGCTTGCTTCCATGCCTTTTGTGAGAACACTGTCCATCAGATATCCTTGAAGAACCATTTATCCCAGGATGTATATCAGAAAATTATTTCCTGATTTTCATGCTTCATATTATATATTTTAAAAATATATGAAAACTCTAATATTTTGGTATCAAAGGGAAAGGCAAAAGGTTAATTTAATTCACTTCGAAAGAAAACAATTTTATAATCTTCTAACAGTTCAAAATTAAATTAAGGACTTTACAGTTACATTCATTATTTGAAAAATAAAAATGTAATTTAACCATAACTATCAGAAATATAACAGCCGGATGGTACTATCTATTCTGTTTTAATCTATGGATGTAAAGTTTGTGTAATGTTACTAAAATAGATTCTTGGTTGCCATAGTTACTTTTTTTCTTCTTTCAAACACAAATTATCCTCTTCTGTTTCAATAAACTTTAAATAAAATAAAAAGAGACTGCAACAATACAAAACTAATCAAAAATCAGCCTGAAGGCTTAACATCCATAGTTGCAATGTACTGCCACTGTCTCTTGCTCATAAGCAGCTTGGATTCAATCTTGCTGTCAGTAAAGAGACAGGTCAGGGGAATCTCATCTCATTCTGCTCAATTTCCATACTGTTCTCATACAGTAATTAATTCTCATGGTCTAACAGAAAATTAAAATATAAGGCATTTCAGACATGCTGTTCACCAGTGAACTGATTTCCTTGTTCAACTTTTCAAGATTTTCTTCATGTAATATGCTTTCAAAAGCCAAGTTCTTGAAAAACAAAAGTACAATCACAACACAAAAATGAGCCACATGACATTTAGAACAGGAAAATCTGTTAGTTCCTTTGCTACATTTATTGCAAACTACCATAAAAATCACTCCTAAATTCTATATCTCGCTGTTAAGGACCTAAGTAATCCTGGCCAGTTGCTTACTTCCTCCTCTTGTATTAACTCATTTCTACCTGTCTATTTGTCTGCTTTAGCTGTTGAGACTGTGGCACTTCTGGCACAGATTGTATATCTCACAAGGGTTTTGTTGAGCACCTAGCACATTTCCTATCATGAATTAGAACTCAGTTCTGATTCTCAGGGCAACCTGTAGTCAATACTGTAAAAGAAAAAATGGAAAAGATAAAAAAAGTAAAATAGAAGAAGGGCAAAGAAGCCTTTCTAAATACAATTATATGCAAAAGACATCTCCCAGTAGATGTCTTCTTGCAAAAGCAATAAAAGAAATGCAACTGAGACGTGACTACCTAACATAACAGTTTTGTTTAGGACAGGGAACTAAGTAAATCTGCTAACTGCTGTACATTTTTTCACAGTAACAAGATTTCCACAATATGATAAAATTAGAACTGTAAGAGCTTGGAGAGCTCTCTTAACTTTTAATTAAAACTCTCCAAGCTCACTAAAAATAATTAGGCATTAAAATGTTCTGGTTTTCCTCTGAATTCATTTGCACTACTTGAATGGTCTAGATCTTGCACGAAACAAGAGACATCTGAAACAGAAACACTGGAATTTAACTGGGAGTGATTTCCAGACCTGCTTTCTGTGATGTGGCTAGTGGGAAAAAAAATGAAGCTTGTACCAATTCCACCTAAAATGGCTTGTTTCAACAGGAATTCTCTAGTACAAAAAGCATTGCTCAGTGCAGAACTCCAGACAAAAAGGAGTTTCAATTTCAGGGAAAGAATAACCAAAGATACCATTCTGACTTTTTTTTTTTATTTATTAAAAAGAAGAACCTTTAACCTTGCAAATGTTTTTGTTCTCTTAAAATAACTCATACAATGCTATATGCCACACTATTTTTAGCAAAGCAACAAGAGAAAGCATGCTTTTCCCATACAGCAGGGCACCGATATAAACATCAACACAGATGCTCTGTGAGAGAGAGCTGGACTTCTCAAGCACTCGATCATTAAGGAATGCACCAAATGTTTTAGATAATCTCGTGCCAGCTCCAATTCTGCTCCACACTCCCCTTTGGGAGTGGCAAATCTTGTCCTGCTCCTAATTTTTCATTTTACTCTTCCATTCTTTCTTTTTTTTTTTCCCAGAACAGAGGGAAAATGCATTGTGTGCCAAGCAATGCAAGACTAGAATCACTTCCCCAAACAGAGCAAAACTTTCAGACAATTAACCCTCCCCTCTTCTTTCAGATAAATTACTAAGTATAAAATGCAATCTGTTTCCTTTGTTTACTCAATATGAACAATTTGTAAATGACTCAAGGATAAAATTCAGAAAATGTTGTGCTAAATTAGAACCATTATAAACATGCTAATGACTGCTCAACTAAAACATGCAGGATCAGTGTGAAGAAATATATTTAGTTCCTGTGAAACACAGTTGTATTGCCTCAGAACTATTTGGTCACTTAATTGTATATGATTACTTCAGGAAAATGTTAATTTCGTGAACACTGCACTAGACGATACACTATGTATGTCAAAAGGAGATTTCTCAAATGTCAGTGTAATTGCTTGGATGCAATGTTTTGTCATATTAGTAGAAAAGAAATATCTTGTAAGTCTGTCAAAATTAGATGTACCTTTCATTCCTTTACTTAAAGTTTCCGTTCCATTATAAGCTGTATTTTACTGTTAGATTGGCTGTATTCATCGAAGTACACACACATTATTGCCTTATTTGCATTACAATGATAGTATACTGTATATTATATGTAATCAAGTATTTCCTAAGTATGTGCACCTCTATTTACTTCTCAGGTGAACAAATAATACTGGCAAGAGAGAGTCTCAGGCTTTACACAAGAGCACTCAGTGTCAGGGAAAGGGGAGCACAATTTTCTTAAAATCCCTGGCCAACAGATAACATAAACTGATAAAATAAAGGAGAATGATACACTTACTTTCCTGTCCCTTATTAAGTATGTATTAGCAAAGTAACAAAATCAATAGGATTTGCAATATTTGCTATTTTGCAAAAGAAGAAGGTTGTGCAAATGGAAGCAGATCTCAAAATCTTCATTATTTTAATTTGCTCCCACACCTTCACATCTTTCTGTATTGACTAGCTCTAGAAGATGAACATTTTTTTCCTCAGAGTACAAAAGCAGAACAGACTAAGCCACTATCTTAGCTGGAACTCACCAGCATAGCTTCACTGAAGCCTACTGAAATAGATTTGAAATTTCGCCCAGTATCTTGCCTAATAACTCTTTCTCTTAATTTACTGCATCCATTCATTGTGACACTCCTTCTATAACCCTAAACAGTATACTTTCATCTTTGGTATCCATTCTTCCCGAACACTTCCAATTTGAAGTGGCCTTCTTCTCATTATTACTCAAACAAACTATTGATAATTTAATCGTAAAATCTTTATTTGTTAAACTGTTTTGGAACAAGTTATGTATCATATTGCATCAAGACATGAAGCATTCTTCTTTTACAAGTGAATTTCCTTAGTAGCTCAGGAACTTGCAGACTGCAAGACAGCCTGTGCTCAGCCACACAATTAACCCAGTGGACTCATTTTACTGAAGACATGGGGCAGATTTTCTTTTAACATCGCACAACTCTCCCAGATTCTCATACCAAGCTGAAGCAAGCAGAGGATCCCTTCTCAACTCAAAACAGCACAAATAGAAGCTATGTTATTGCGCTGACTCCTATCAGGTGCAATGTCAATTGAGTATTGTATTTTTTAACATATTAGAAATTCTATAAAATTACTATGAAAATATTAGTCGAAGTTTTGAGGAGTAAAAACACCTTAAACAAAAGGTAATACAAAAATACAACTGTGTGTAATCACATTCACATCATGTTAGTTTTGGGGAATTGGGGGAGTGGGAGTAAGGGAACTTCCTGAAAAGCAAAAAAAAATCAGTTTCTATTAAACTGATTAATGTTCCTTGGAAAATTTGTGACACCAGATGATTTATGAACAAAACATGGATGATTCAAAAGACCTCTATTTTGTTCCCCCAAATCATGCTCTACTCATTACCCTAATAATGCAGTCATAAACATCTGTTTAATGATTTGAAGTGTTCTTAATATTGTGTACAAAAATCTTAACTCAGTCCTTATATAGCATATTCTGAAATTAAAACAATTGTGTAACAAAAAGAATTTTTCAAGAGAAATCCTTACGTGGTTTTGTATGTAAAATAATATGCTCTTGATTTGAAATTACTTCAAATAAGGATGCAGAGGAATGAAAACAATAGCTAGCTAGAATCGCCTTTCTATTTACCATTTCTCAAGGTTTCTATGGCACATACCGCAGTCTTTTCCAGGACACTAAAATGCACTGACAAAACCAGTTCTACAGACCCCTTTATACTAATAAAATTTTAACTTAAAATATATTATTATACTTTATTTAAATAGAAATATAGAACAAGCAAGACTTTCCTGAGCTAATTCATATAAACAGAGCTTTAAAAGGTTTACAAATCTCACAAGCACCCATCTACTTGCCATGAATATATATTCCAGGCATAACAGCCAATTTGTTATAAATCTTCTGAAAGATTTAAGAATGCACTAATATCTCCAAGAGCAATACCTTAACATTTTCACTTGCCTGTATACACAGAGCTGAAAATAAGCCATCTTTTTAGGTTTTTTGTGGTTTTTGTTTTTTTTTTTTTTCCTGTAAAAGAAAAATTTATTCATTTTGTAAAGTCAAATACTGGGAAGATACAGAAATGCTAGAATTAAAGTAGTCCAGAAAGTCCTAATTCAGCCCCTGTGTGAATAAGCATCAGAATACACTCTTTAAATAAAAAATACATTAAAAAATGCAACTAAACCGAAAAATGCATACAATTTTTGTACTGAATATTTGCTACACTCAGCACATGGGACAATCCCAGACAAAAGCATAAACTGGAACTGCAGAGCAAACGAGGCTGTTGCCCACACAATCACTGGCCGTGTTTCACTGCAAAAGTTCAAAGAAATTATATGAATGAGGGAGGGAACTGCAAAAGGAGAAATGATGGGTCGCAGTTTCATTTTCTGGGAACTCAATTTAAGAAAACTTGGGGTTTTATTTGAGGAATTGCTGAACATTCACAGCTGCAGCTGTGTCAATGTAAAGTCAATGTAAAGATTGAGGCTATAATATATATGGCTATATATAAACTGCTGCACAAAGTTAGGTCCTCTGGAAAAGAATCAGCACACAAACACCTCAAGCTGAACAAACAATAAATCAATGATAGTTTCAAAGTCACTGTCCTAGTCCCACACCTGTGAAGTTGGTACACTGACTACCTTTACTTTTCCTCTTTACAAAGAATTTGAGAAGATAATTTGTTTGTAGCACATTTACATATATGCTGAAAAAATCGCAGCCAACTCTGCAATATCCATGTCTCCAGAGTACAGCTTGAATAATAAGTAATTAATAGGCACCAAGGCTTCAGATTGACCTGTAACAAATTACTGGATAGTGTCACATTCATGAAAAATATCCTGTTAGTGAACTGGATGAATCAGAATTCTTTTTGAGGAAAAATACTGTTTAATGATGTAAGAAAAATTAAACTTGTCTACATGGAAACAAAAGTTGTTTTAATTTTAAAACATTTTAAGTTTTGTTAGGTAACTAAAGAAAGCTGCCACCAGCTATGCACACATTCTGCAAAATCAAGCCAGTTTTACCCTGTACTTATATAGAGCTGTACTGTTCATGCTGATTTAAAGGAAATGGACTTTTGTTTCTCCACACTGGATTTGAACTAAAAGCACTAACAACAAAAGATTGGATGCCACACCCTCTGCTATTCCAGTAAAAGAGACACAGCCTCCTTTTGCTTTGCAGCAATTCTTGACATCTCCCATGTAAAGGCTGACAGACTGTGTAGATTCCTCTGTCTGTTCAGAGCAAGCGATGTCACAGTGTGATGTGTTACTTGACCTTGTGTTTCTCCACAGAAAACATTTTTTGCCCCCGAAGCTGATGTACAAATTCATCGCCATAAGCATTTTCCCAAAATATGGAGTATAGCAGTACATTAAATATCAGAGCCAAGAAAATGGGGATCATTTTTGTAAACATCTGAGGGGAGATTAAATATTAATTGGGAAGTTCTCATCCCCAAATCTGCAACCTGAAAAGGTAAATACATATTCAGTACAATTAAATCTTTGTAGTTACAGAGGAGGGAAACCAGAGTAAGTTCATGCTACCTGTTTCAAGTTATTCTTTATTTCCTACTCTGCTAATTAACATCCTTTCTTTTCCAGAATTTTCCTCACCACAAGCAAGAAATAGGCAATTGAGCTCTAGAGAATTATGCCACAATCTTCACTAAAAGTTACATTACAGGTTAGAAAGATAATTTACACACTTTCTGCCTTAAACATTTAGGCTTCTTGCTTTTGTTGATCTAATCCAGACTTTGTAGTTATAACAGTCTAAATTTATGAGCTGAATTTTAGCTGCTTAACTCCCCAGAAAATTTAAGCATGCATAAAATTCTACACAGCTACTTTGAAATTGTAGATTAATGCTGTTTTATGACACACTCTTTACACAAATGCAAAAGAATCTAACCAAGACTCAGTTGTTTAGATGGGTTTTTCTCATATTTAGGGCCAATAGAAAATTACATGTTATCAGAACAGCCCCTAAACAAAAGATTACTCAATTATAAGTTCTGATTTATGATCTTAGAAGTCTCTACACCAAAGAACAGGGTAGGAAATACCTTTTTTGAACACTAAATGAGACAGCATATTGGAGAATTATGATACCGGTATTTCCATTTAAATATATTACTAAATTCATCGCCTGAGTAACAAGTGAAAATTTGATTCCTATTGCATTCAGTAGATCACAGCCTAAGGTACTTCATGCACTTGTACTCTAATAACAAAATTCACAACAGGATCCTTATACTTCCTCACTGTAAGCTGTACTTCCTGTCTTTCAGAGTGTCTTCAGCATGCCTCTGCTCGATTCGTAAGGCTACACCATTTATGCACAAAGTTGTATGCATGGACTTCATACAGAAAAAGTAGTGTGGCCATAATGATTTGATCATGCAATGCAACAGCTTGTTATTATCAAGTCAAGGCAGAAGGTTGAGCTGCTGCCAGGTTCTCCACGTGCTCATGGTTTGGTCCACTTACTTTTGTGTTGACACATATAACAGTTGAGATTAATTTCTTACCCTTTGGTTGAGTTTTTATTGTCTTTACTTTAAATGAGAATTATCTTACTGGGGTTTTTATCTTGACATTATCCACAAAACACTGTATTTAGATAACCATACAATTTTTTTGTCAAATTCTCTATCCCCTGGGCTGAAAACCTGCCTAAACCGTTTGCTGCATTTGCACACAGACTATTAATATAATCATGAGCACTAGGAAGGCAAAGTCTCAAACATGGTAAGTTACACGTCTCTAGTTCCTTAAGCTTTTTTTAAACACTTATTTATGGACAAGGTATAACTTACACCACCTTACATATGGCTGGGCAGGTGTTACTGCTGCTCCCTATAAGAAACACACTAATATTATTGTCAGTGGTGCTCACTTTTCTCCACCAATCTTATTTTCACCTGTCCTCTATAAAAGATTTGACTGAGAGCTCTCTGAGACAAGGACTATTGTTTGCTTTTACTACTGCTATATGTACAACACCTATCATACTTCCTCACAGAGGCCCCTTGGAAAAAATTATAAGGAATCTTCTTAATTACTTCTAGTGAACTCAGAGACCCTTTCAGAACTCAGGGGCATAAACGCCATAGAATTATTTTTTCATTGTTCTTTTTTTCCTTTCAAAGCTATACATGGCACATATACATCCCTGTGCAAAGAGAGGAAGGTAGTATGAGCAGACACAGCTTTTTCCCAAGGCAAAGTGGTCATAGCAGATCCCAGAGCTGCTGGCAAGGTCCATGAAGGCTGAAGTCATACAGAATTTTTTTAATTCTACAATGAGATTGCTCAAGTTTCCAAGTTAGGAAAGTTTCTAATTTTAGTTTCTAATTTCTTTTAAAATAAAGTCTTGTATTTAGGATCAGCAATTCTTTTCAGTGAACAGCCCCACATCCAGATATTTTCAGGAATTGTCTGAAAACTTTTTAGCTGACAGGAAATAAGAAGTATCCTCCTACAGCAATATGTAATTAATGAGTTATCGTCTTATAAACAGTGGTGTAAATGTGTACTTTAATACAAAGACAATGACAGCTCCCTTCTTCAGAAGACTATTAACTGGACCTACTAAGCACCTAAGACTACAGGCAAGTGGTCCCAGAACATGGGTTAATGAATTTAAATCACCACAGTCCATTATTTTTTGCAGTTCTTTACAAAAAAAAAAAAAAAAACAAAAAACAAACCATAAAATCTGCCCATTTGTTTTCATGGCATTTTTTTTATTGCTCTTTTTGCACCAGCTAAATAATTTCAAAAGATGGATAATGACACAGATCCAGGCCCTAAAAGTGGAACCTTATACTGTATTAAATAGTTGATCAGAGAATAAAAGCAAATATTGCCAACAGGAAAAATCCTGACAACTGTTTACAGCATAGCCATGCAGGAACCACCAGGTTGGATCAGGATCCTTAATAATCCCTAGCAAAGGTAACTTTTGCAAAGACTAGACCAAAAATTTGAATACCATGAACATATTCCACCTATACTCAAGACTGGACTTTAAAGAAAAAATAATTTTTCCATCCCTCTATGACAGAATCAAGAAGGATGAGCAGTACAAAGAAAGTGTTGGTAGAGTTTTGCCACACAGAAAACCTCACAAGAAACACTTGTAGAACACTCATTTTGCATCCAGAAAAATATGTTTTCTACATGGTCACATAAACATATTGTTATCTTTGTTCAAATTAAACAAAATCTAGGTGGTTTTAAAACACTGTTTCTACAACCTCCTGCTCCTTGCTTAGATAGCACATCCCCATCTTAAAGCCCAATTCCTCTTGTTTTGCAGGTGTTCTGGTTTCAATTCAGAGTATCTCAGCTCTAAAAGGCAAAGTTACCCATAATAGCTCCCCAAAATTAGACAATTCATCTCAGCTACTAGATGCAGTCCATTCACTGGAAAGGAATACCAAGTCAGCTAACATTAACCACGTTCTGTAAAAACTTGTCAGAGCCAAGGTGCCAGGCAGCCTCCTCTGCTGGACCTTCTCTATTCATTGTTGCTTGGAGGCTGTGACTCTGACAGTACAGTATTGTAAAAATCTGGATTAAATCTAGCAAAGAAAGAGATAATTTATAAGTCATCTGTGGGTACATTCTGCCTTTGGTGTGTGGCTGAAACTCCCATTAACACTAACATGAGCTACGCAGGCCTACTGATGGGTGAATTATACCCCTGACAGAAAAGCGGTTTTCTGCTTGATGGATTTTCTTTGATGAACTTGTTGGCTACTGCACAGTCATGTGTATATATTTAAGTATTTCTTTGTATGTATGCATTTGTGCATCTCTACAGTGATGATGTCAGTTTGACTAAAAATGCGGATAAAGCATTTCTTAAGCCAAAAATGGGCCAAGCTAATTTTCCCCATATAAACTTTGGTTTGGCCCTTATTTATCAAAACCAGAAAAAGTTTGACAGAAAAGGGGATCCAAATTGGTTATCCCAGCAAAAAATAGAAGTCAGGGCCTTTCTTAAGACTTACTTTATAGGAACCGTATGCACAACTTTCACTTTCTAGAAAGTGGTTTTCTCTTGAACGCACATCAGAACCATTCATCATCATATAATTGCAAGTTGTCAGTCAGAGCCGCACCCTTCATGCAGTGGCAGGCCGCCAGCACATCTGTCAGAAGCACTCACAAGCTTCCGTGTATTATTGTAATCCCCTACAAAAGGAACAAGCCCATTCACCCAGTCCACATTTTCCAAATCGAATGATGACTGCAAACCCTGAGCCTGGAAATATAATAGCAGGGCATTTTCTGTCTGTAAAAAAGCCACACTTGTCAGGTGACCGCAGGCTACATGCCAGAAAACAAATCTGAAATAACTCTAATCCCCACATATTACATGTAGTTTTTAGGGAACTGGGTTCTTCATACATGAAAGAGGAAAGCTTGGTTCTGGGCACAGAACAAAGTAGCCCCCAACTCTGAAACACACTGCAGAGATAAATAATTGTACCCTTTCTGCAAATACCCCCCTTCTTGCACTCTAGACTTGATTAGGAAAAATTTCTTTTTCCTTTGAACAGAGTGGTGGGCAACATGGTCTAGTGTGAGGCGATTATGCACATGGCAGGGGGGGTTGGAACTGAATGATCTTAAGGTCCTTCCCAACCCTTACTATTCTTTGATTCTATTTCTTTTTTGGCTTCTTCTGTTTTTTCCTACTTCACCTAGAATCACTAAGTCTTTCTGTTAACACATACACTTTTCTCCTTTTCCTCTTTTCTCCTGTACCTCTTCAAAGACACATTCTGCTCAGACAGACCCCATAGGGCACCTTGGGGCCAGCCTGGCTTGGGCCAATGAGTCCAAAGCACGCAACATTCTCTTTTCAGAAATTACCTTGAGGACTTTTATGGAGAATTAAACAGCTTTCAAGAAAATTAAATACTGCTTTAGAGAGGGCATCAGAAGCTTATTTGAAGACTATATGCATACAAAAGCCACAAATAATTTGGGGAATGGAATAATAAAATTTACCTCTCTACTTCAAGTAACTCATCTGCATTCTCTGTCTAGAAAAGTATGACAGTTCAATGCTCAGAAACACTGAGTGAAATACACGCCATTGCCCTTCAAGGCAGCAAATGCATCCACATGAACCCACCAAGACCTTCAGAGCAGCTTTGCTTTAGCAAGTGAAGCTGTGGATAGAGCCTAATGCTTTCCTCTAATCAGCCAGATCTTTATACATGCTTAGTTATAAAGGTGAAGCTATGACTCGTCTCTGACACCTCCTTCCAATAACTTGCCCCCAGGAACTTTAAAGAAGTAGGAGCAAACAATCAGCATGCACGCTCGAACACAATGATCAGGCTGATAAAGGCTTTGTGAACTCCACACTGCAATTGGGCATTTATATCAGCCCTTGACATAAGCAGAATGCATATTATATATACAGACACATGGAAACATACATTTCTGAAACAATTCAAAAGATATATGATATCTGACCTGCTAGAAAATTTATTTCTAAGAGCAAACAGAGAAAGCATTACTCCTGAGTGATGCAGCCAGGAGTAAATGATACTATCTTGCTGCACAAACGAAGACAAATATCATAACAAATCAACTCTCAACTGTGCTGCACACCTAAATTCACAAAGTGGTGTTCAAGCTAGTGGTAAGGAAAATCTAACAATTCTCAGATTAACTCAGGGAAAAGCTACTGTAACTACCACGAAAGCATTAAGAAGCTGCAGAAACTGCTCTGCATGCTCCAGGTGGTCACACAGACTAGTCTAGCCAGTCCACCCCATTAGAATGAAGCTGGAATATAGAAATATCAGATTATCATCACACCCCTGCAAAGCATGCTGCTTTTCAAAACACCAGTGGGGGAATAAACTACCCCTCAATCCTCTTGTGACTCAGTTTCTCAAAAAGAAAGATGATGTTTTTATCTCATACAAGTACTGAAGAATTTCATTCTTTTGCAAAATGGTCATACAAACAGCTTTAAGCAAAATAGTATCTTTTTTTTTTCAGTTATACTATCTTCTACATATTTTCAAAGTTTACTTGACATCATTCATTTTTACAGAACTAGGCCATATTCAGCAACTCAACTGCTGGCATGATTGATGACCAAATTTCACTAAATCTGAATGAAATTTATTTTGGGCTTGAAACAACATGAGGTAATATCTGCTGTAAACTGGGTAAAGCACGATAAATTAATGCTTTCTTTTATATATATATATATATAAAAGATACTAAATACACACAAACAGAAGTACAACACATGGTCAACAAGAAATAAATAAAACTGAAAACCGTTTACAACTGCATGGCAAGTATCCAAACTAAATTTCAGGTAGCAGATGGCATGAATAGGATACATGTGAGAAACAGGCAATTTCAATTATCTCTGAATAGTTCATAAACAGAAAAATTTGGCAAACCACAATTTTTAAAAAATGGACTTGAAAAATAACCTCATGTAATAGAGATAACTGAATTGAAAACATAACAATGCAAAGTTATTAAGCTCACCCTGACCATAATTTCATAATGAGTATTAAATGATTACATGTGAGAGAAAAGAGCTGCCCTAAATACTCATCCCTGGAAAATGTAATAATTAAATATTCCAAGTAGGGCTCAGAATTTTGTTATCGTCATTAACATTACCAAAAAGTGGCCAAGAGATCTTTTTCCTCAAGTTATTTTCTTAGCTTTTGTGCAATCTACAGATTAGAAAAAAAAAGCCAAATCTGGACCTGGTCATTTCTTCAGTTATTCAGATAAACTTCAGTGGGATTTATTCAGTAGTGGTCAGTTTTACCCACAGATGTCATGAAAAAATCATATTATGTTGTACTACACAGTGAAATTAGTTGCAAAAAAACCCTATTTTTAAAGCCTTTTCTGAATCACACCAAATGAGAAACTGGGCTTCACAAAAGTGTTAGCTCTCCTTTTCACTTATCTTTTAGAAAAATCAAACGTGTCTGGTGAATCTCAGGAATTCAGAAACTTGATAAGTAGGATAGAGGCTAATTTCCTAAACATTTCATTGAGATACTTACAAATGCTATGTACAGTTAGACAAATCACCTGGGAATCAATTCATCAGCTATTGTACCATTGCTTTCATACTCCTCTCCCTAATTCTCCTTTCCACATAAGAAATCTGTTAGATATAAAGATCTATTAGCTCAAATCCCTGAAGTCATTCAGATATCTAAATACCTTTTAAGTTCTTAATTGCCATTTGTGCAAGTGCATGTTAGACAGCTACACAATAGTTTGGGTGTCTGCATTCCACTGAGATGCAAGCTTTTCTGTTAACGAAACTCAAAGCATTATCTCAAAAAAAAAAAAAAAAGTTAAAAGGGCTCTCAACCATTCCCCTCAACCATTCCCTTCTTAAACTAGCTTAAACTTAAAACAAAATAAATGGGGGAAAAGAAAACCCTGCCTGCATAAATATAGGCAGAAAGTGTAAAGTGTAATTTTCATTTAAATACATATAGATTCTTATTTAATAGATTTGCTGTTAGCAGACAAGATAGGACCTCCAAATATGAGAAAAGAAAGGGCTTATTGATCGCTGTTATTCCAGAAACATTTAGTAAGAATTGAGGAAGCTTTTATCCAGTTCAAATGAGAAGTATTTCTCTTTTTCATGCTAATAAAGAGAATTTGATCCCTGTTAAATGGAAAGTTGTTCAGAAAGCTTTATCAACAGCACCTTCAGCCTGGCATAATAGAGGCACAGCAAAATCAACAGATGCTCCTGAGCATCTCAATAACTGAGGTCTGGGTCTCTGAAAGAATGACTAGTCTGCCATATCATAACTGTAATTTGAAAGAGGAAAAGTGCTGTTTAATGACAGCTGGGTTTTACTGCCCAGATGAATTAGAATACATAGGACTACATGTATTTTATGTACATTAATGCTTATGAAACTTATTTATACATCTGTGTGCTTATAGCTAGATGCAGATACATATACAACTGTAGTTTTCAAAAAATGGCCAGAAGTTTTAGGTACGGTGCTTGAATCAAATTACATCTCATTTTCAAAGCTGGTGGGCCCCATACGTTTGGAAGTGGAACACATCTCAGAAACCAGTCCCAGTATGTTTCAAGTTAGGCATCCAAAAACGGTAACCACAACTGATCATTTGGGTCACTGGAAAGTATGTTCACAGTATACACAACTACAGAGTCAAGACACTATAGGCAGAATATCACTTCCATCAGAAAAAAAGGCTGTTATATAATACCTTTCAGACAAAGCAATACAGGAGCCACCAGCTGTGAATATGTTTTCAGAATTCAGAGCCTCCCTGGCGGGAGTCAGCTATTTCTTTGGAGGACCTTAACCCTTTCTCATATCTGAAACAGTCATTTCGCAGGTCCTTGTACCACAGTCTATGCTGTGCCTCCTGTCTTGGAAGTTGGGACAAAACCAAAAGCTACTAAGGAGTTGTCAGAACTGGTAGTTGCCACCCCATACAGTAGGGGCCCCAGTCAAACAAGGATCATTTCTCTTCATTCTCTTTCATGAGTCCTGTCCTTGGTAAATGCAGTTAGTCATAAAACAATCAGTAGCAAAGTCTGCAAAGCTCACCAAGCTCCATGCATCTACTCACTTCAGAATGAACATGGCTCTGATTTCAAAGTGGTTGTAAGGGCAGAGGCTCAGCAGACTTGGATTTAATGTCATTTTTCTTTCCTTACTTGCTCACCGACTGACAGTCCCACAAAGGGACAGCTACCGCCCTCATCCTTTCTATGCTCCAGAGCACAAGAGATTGCCTAGCTTTGTAAAAGAAAGATGCTGTATTAAGAACATTCTTTACTCCCTGTAACATTAAAAAAAAAATTTCTAAAATTTAAAAGTACGGCAGAAAATATAAACTTAGTTCAATGAATCCTAGTGGCCCAACTACCAGTTTCAGACCAGTAAATCAGTATGCTTAATGTCAGCAACCAATAAAGCAGAAACATATGTTCTGCTTCACTAATGGCACAAAGAACATTCTCGGATTGTCTCTTAGTTGAAGCCAAATGTTTGTTGGTTAAATCAAGATTTATTTTAGAAACATTAATTTTCAATAGCATGGAAACTGATTTATTTTCTTCTAAAACCTATGAGATTACTTTCAGTTTAAAAAGACTTCCATAATGGTTTCTTCACAAGAGTTATCAAATGATATTTCTTGGCCCGTAAGAGCCATCTATCCTGTCTCCTGGCTAAGATACCTTCCCCCAATATATTATAGTACAACATGTGAGCTACTGTTTGAAGTTACAGCTTATTTTATCAAGCCATAGATGTTCTCTACATCTAATAAGTGATGCACTGCCTTGGAACAAACAGTGTTTTCTTTGATTTTGTGTTTTCCTTGTTTGAAAAGAATACTAGATGCTAAGGCAATAAATATTAATATTTATTTAATAAATATTAATAATTAATAAATATCAATATATTCAATATATAACTTGAAATATGCACATCCATAGACTGTGTATCACACCAAGCGTGATACTAAAAGAGAACTCTGACAGCTGCTGAGCTGCCATTTTTCTTACGCATTTACACCAAGAATCAAGCAGTTAGGTTTTCCAGAAAGTTCAGCTCTCTTTCAAGCCCTCAGGAGACATAAACAATTTGTCTGAAGTGTTCCCACTATTCTCAGCACTGTTTTAATAAATGAAATATTTTTATGTGACTAAATCAGAGCTGCTTAATACTAGGACCATTTGAAAATCTGTTCCAGTGGGGGTATCTCAGAATAACAAGTCCAACTAGCATCTTTAATTTAACAATTCACTACATTTAGGGTATAACAATGTATTATCTAAGCAAGAACTGCAAGACTGGTCCCGTAAAATGCAATTTTTTTTTATTTTTTTTTTTTTTAATGTAACCGATGCAATTTTAGGAAACCAGATAATTTCAGTATCTCAGAGATCAAAGTAAATAAATGGCTTCACGAAAGGGTCAGCTGAAAGTATATGGCACACATATACTTTCACACAGTGGCTGACAAAAGCTTGATGCAATCACATATGAAAAAGTCACAACTTGAAAGAAATCATGCATTCTTGAAAAGATACTTAATACTAATAGATGACATACTTTTACTTGAGTTTGGATCATCTATCCTCATGACTCATTATGTATTTGAGTACATCAATTATATCATAAATAATTTATATCATTACAATGTTCTGTAGTTTAATGCATCTAAAACTGTTTTAGACAGATGAGGGTTTTACATGTCTAACGTACCTCAACAGACTGGGACAGTAAGAGTGAAACAAAACCTACTTTTATTAATAAGTATTAATACTTTTTCATGTATACAAATTAATTTAAAAGATATCAAAGCATAGTGCAAAATCAAGTAAGTGCTAGTGTCTCCAATTTGCAGACAAGGTATCTGAAGCTGAAAGGTTAACATCTTTGCTCAAAGTCGAAACAAGTCACTGCAATCACTGTGCTCTCCAGATTCTAAGCCAACTTCTAGAACATAATAGGAAACCTAACAAAAACAGAGCTTGTAGGAAACATTTTCTTAACATGTAGCATGATCACAAACACTGAAAGGCTGGTTGACATTTTCAAAGCTGCAAAGGGAATTTGGATGCCGACAGTTCTCATTAACTTTAATGGGAACTGGGCATCCAAATCTCTCAGGCAGTTTTGCAAACCCCACCACAAATGACCATTTAGGTGGTAAGCATTCAATGGTATTGCCTGCCAGACACCTTTATCTTAGAGCTACATAAAATGAAGCTCCATTGTTTTCTTCCTTGTAGAGTAGCATGTGAGCTAAATGAAGGTTCTCACTCATGGCTTACGCAGAAGCAATTTCCCTGCCACTTGCAAGGTGCAATCTGACCGGTTCCTTTAGACTCTCACAAGGAAAGATAGGACAAAGAAAACATATAGGAAAAAAAATCACTACTGAGAGTTCAAAAGTAAATTCACTGAAAGTTGGTATTTCTGAACAGACACTTCTGAAATATGTGGGCTTTTTATTTCACTTTTAATAGAAATATTTGGCATTATTAGAGTGCTATATTTCTCACCTATTCATCTTTTACTTTCTATATGCCCGTCTTTCTGACTAACACCTTGGCATTCAAACAAGTACTATGCTCAAAAATAAAAAAAAATAAAACCTGTATAAATGACAGTGTTCAACCATGAACACATTGTCTTTTATGAATATTATAATCACAGAATCAATAAGCCTACAAAGAAAAAACAGGACACAAAACGTGTTTTGTCATTTCTGACGAAGTTATAAAAACAACAGACATTCAATATGCCAAGTGTTCTTCAATCCTTCATAATCATAGCCTTATTGAAGTGAGGACAAAAAGGGTCTAATTGCATAGGAGCAATCTCAATGTAATAGGTTATACACCCAGGCACTGCTGCACAATACAACAAAAACAACGTTCCCTGTGTATAGCAGAATGTCATCTCTCATTTTCAGGCAATTACCTTCTTTCTTGTCAACAGTTTTAATAACCTCCATCATCTCTAAAAGACTTTTGCTTCAGTTAAATAATTTTCAGCTTTTTAATATGCAAATGTGCTTGTTCATATGCATGGGTGAAGTGGCGCTGCTACTTGAAATGTGTCAGTACATTGTGGAGCACCTGCACCTCGGGGAAGCTTGATTTAATTGACACCTAATACTATTCATTATTCCACTTAGTGAGCAACTCCTATTAGTCACCTGTAGGTTTTCCTATAAGCAGTGCTTTGGCCACCAATGAAAATATGAATATTTCTATAAATAGAATGGCCATATTTAGTAAAGGGGGTTCACTACTGGTGAGTCTGGAACATCATCTCATTGGGAATATTTCTTAGGATTCTGCCCCCCCACATACCTCCGCAGAATTATTCTTGACTGTGAAGGACATCAAGAGTAACTACAACTCAAAAAAATATTCTATGTGCTAAGTACTGATACCTTATTCTATAACTCTATTAAATGAACATAGTGTGAAGTCTGCAAACAGGGAAAAGGAATCAAGGTGTGTGGGTTTTATTAGTGTAGCCACTGTTTTCTGAAAGTGTGATGAGTTGGATGATTCCGAAGTCTGCTTTACATGATTTGAATGTAATCACCATCTATGCACAGAAATGCAGAATATGTGTTATTAATTGAATATTCCTGTAATAAATATTTACCATTATAGCTGAGTTTAACCTTATCTAGCTAATAGCCAATTTTGCTCAATTGTGAAGGATGTGCAACAAAGATCTTTAAATTGCCA
Source organism: Forpus xanthops (assembly GCA_032466535.1). Taxonomy (NCBI): domain Eukaryota; kingdom Metazoa; phylum Chordata; class Aves; order Psittaciformes; family Psittacidae; genus Forpus; species Forpus xanthops. Next base: position 19,836 of record JASSUY010019001.1, on the reverse strand, counting down.
CAAGAAATAATTACGATGAATACAGGATTCTCTGTCTTTACAGATATGAATGTGATAAATATATGCTATAACTGGATACAGTTTAAGACTCTCATTGTTCTTTTATTTTTGTATTATAACTCAGGCACAGTGCACCGCATGTGCTGAGTTGATGATACCAGGGTTGTTTCTTTAACACATGGTCTGTAACCTTATTGTTCAGGCCACATTTCTTTCCAGCATTAATGCATTTGTTAGTCCCAGAGGCTTAAACTACAGATGTTTAACATCCTGCTTATGGACAGATCATCTGGAATATGAACTGAGAAATCTATACGACTTATTAGTATATGTTATGAGTGTAACAGAGATTTAGTAGTCTGTTCAAACTAGATTAGTGAAACCCTTTCTTACAAAAATGCAACTTCTTAAAATAGACACGTAAAAATGAAAAATTAAGACATTCTTTTGACTAAAAAATGATTTTTATCAGAAGAATTTGTCACTAATTAATGCTGTTTACATAATAGTGCATGTAACATTAATTACAGCTTTCAGAATGTTAACTGCAAACCTTTTTTTTTTCCTTTCTGTGAGCACAGATTTACCAGTATGGTGGAAATCAGGGCTCTTTTGAGGGTTTTTCTGCTGTGTATTCAAAGTGATCATAAATCAAGTCTAGAATTCAAAGACAGTTAAGGACATAGGCAGTAAAAAAGACTTGAGTAATGCTAACCCAGAACTCCAATCATTTTTAAAGTAAGTGGGGAGAACACTGGTCAACTAGGCGATTGTTGGTATCCCCCAAAATGTAATCTCCAAGCTGAAGAATGGCAGCTGGCAGAACAGCTGGTGAATAGGATTAATGTCAGAAGAAAGAAATAAAACTCAACATATGTCCAAGCCTGCGGTGCTGGGACTGAGCATGATTGTACCCCGACGGATACCATGTGTACAGCTGGAAAGTGCCACTGTGCCATGCTTCTCTACCCCACAAGGTCATTTCTAAGAAGTATAGCTAATATCTGAACTGAACTTTTCCTTAAGAACTCTGAGTGATTAAGAAATGAACAAACAAGCTTCATAGTGCAAACATTTTCAACTATTTTAACACACTCTGTGTGGGTTTTTTTATAATACGATCTCAACTAAAAAAGCAGATTAGTATTAAAAAGGACAGATTGCACTAAGGGAAATATAATTTTAAAGCTATTTAAACCTTTTAATCTCATCTCATACAGATTTCCGCATTCAAGGTTTCAATAATATGAAATTACATAAAACAAACACAAGTTTAATAAAATAAACAATTTAATTGCAGAGTATCTATATATATAACTAAAAATAAATTTCAATAAGCAGCACACATAGCTAGAATATGCCTAAGAAAGTTTGGAAGAGAAAAAAATTGTCTGTAGTATTAATTCATATTTATATTTTGAAATGTTGTGTCTTAAGGATATTTCTGTTCATGTTTTAGCATGCTCCTGTTTTTTTTATTGTAACAGGGCAGTTGCTGGGATTGGTTATAGTGAAGAAGAGTAAACATATAAAAATTCCTAAGTCATGAGAAAGGCCCGAGTATTTTTTTGAAGTTTGAAAAAAACAAGGTCTGTCCAGTCTCCATTTTCCTACTGGTAGCTTGAAACAGATCCTATCAGATAGATAGCAGAGTTCACACATGATCAGATTCTACCCCACAGTTGTGTGCAGTGAGAAAGACCACAAGGGTTAAATTAATCAGTTTCGTTCTGTGCTTATAATGTCATTCTCAAATATGGTGATTTTTTGGGTGTCTTATTTTAGATAGGAAATATAGACTAAAAAAATTCCCAAATTCAGGTTACTTTTTAAAATACTGGCTTTAGTTATGTTCACTTGAACTTAGACATATCTATTTGATGGAAATGCAAAATTACAGTGACAAATCACACCCTCACCCCGAAACCGACTTTTCTCCTTTTGTTTTTTTCTTTCTTGTTTCTTTTCTTTCTGTTCTTTTCTTTTCCTCTTTGGCATCAAATCAGGAAACATGCAGTAGAATAATATCACACACACTCTCACCCAAGAAAAATATACACGCACCTCAAAGGATGCAAACACACAACGTACCTTAAAATGGAATATCCAACTGGTGCTCAATCTGTCAGCTGCAAGACAGCAATGGGTAACCAGAGGTAATATTTTTCTACTCCTACTAAATTGACTTTATCAAGGAGGGTAATTGTATTGATTTCCAAGTAAAGAAAATAATTCAGAAATGGCAGGCAAACCTAGTGATTTGTTCAGCTTAGAAATACATTTTTCTGACTTGCAGAAAGATCCTGGTTCACATTTTAATAATGGCAATCCTTTACAGTAAGACCTGTAGAAGAGCTAAATAAATAAATAAATAAATAAAAAACCCAACAGTACAAATGAGAAACTTGAGCCAGTTTGAAACCAGTGAATGTCAATGGTCACATTTGTTACTGACTTGTAAACAGTGTAATTACAAACAAAACCTCTAAGCTTTTTTTATTTAATAGATGCTTCTATAATGCTCTCATAATTTTAGACACCATGGTATGTTACAGACAAAACTAGAGGCCTGTTCTTTAAACAGATTTTATCCTGGTATAGCCCCATTAATGATCTAATTTTAAGTGAGGCACAGTAGTATGAACTGACACATATCCAAAAGTATGCTCATCCACTTAACAAAGGTATTCCACAATTTGTGTTCCATCAGTTAATGAAAATGTCTTTATAGCATATCGTTCACATATATTCAGAAACACCTATCCATTTTCCATTTATTAGGAAATACCTGCCCATTTTCACCAAATACTCATGCCCATTTATCAAAACAAAGTCAGCAAGGAAAATGGAAAAAAAAATTTATATAATGATAGCAAAAGTGTAATGCCTATTAAATTCTCATGCCTGGTGACTGACTCCCAGAGCAGGAAAAGTGCTGAGAGGTTTTCATTTCTCAGCCCACACGTATCTGCATTTCTAACAAAGGTAAAACTTCTACAGAATAATTTTGAGCTTTCCTTGAAGAAGGACTTGTATGTTAAGGTCTAAATGTCTAATCAAGATAGCAATTTTTAGATATTTTTCATCACATAAAATTATTCCACTCTATTTTAAGATAATCTTGATTCTAAGTAACAATCTCCAGCAGCACTCATCTAATATCATTATGTACTGGGGAAAAATGTTTTTGCTTGTACTCACATAAAAGGGAAAGAAAAGCGCATTGCTTATTAATACCTACTGGATTGTTTAAGAAGATTTTTAAGATACAAGTTAAAAGAATTTCATAATTTCAATTTCTCCTTTTCATTTAATAGTAGACATTCATTAGGACCCACACACTGTAATAAATTATAATAATTTCAAACAAGAATTAAATTACTAGGTACCTAGTGAAAGAGCCATTTTTTCTTAGGTACCCTGTAATCTAACTGTCAGATTTAAAATCCATTCCAAATCAACTCTTCACAACATTCACATTTATTCATCTATGCTAAATTAATAAAAGGTGTGAATAATACTGACAAAATTGATCATTATTGTTCATGTAGATTTAGAAAATTATAAGGTAATCTAAAATATAAAAGGAATTGAGGGAAACTATTACAGTTCTTATAAATAAATTCATCCTTTGCTATATTTTTCTTCAATCAGGAAAAATCTCCAACAAGAATTTATTTAGATTGACTAGTAAAGCTATTTAATAAATTGCACATTTCAGAATAAAAGTACTTTTTATTTCAAAAACTATTAAAAGTTGATGATGGCTGATGCAACGTGAGAGTTCTCCCAGAATCTCAAGACATAATGCTGAAATACCAAAAATGCTACACAGTGTCAGCCTGGACATAGATTTTTTTGTAGGTTGAGCCTAGGATATGATAAGCACCTTCCATGAGGTTCTGAGTGAGCTCAGGTAACACAGAAGTAAATGGGAATTGAGGTCACTCAGAACCAATTAGAATCAAGATCTAGCTGAGCATGGCACTCTTAAAAACAGGGCGAGCATCCCTCCCCTTTATCCATGTAAACAGACATAAAAAGGGACAGCATTCTCCAAGGAATTAAAGTTATTACACAGTCATCTTTCCTTATACAGAGACTTATCAGCAACTACAAGTAACCACTGGATATTACTACAGCTGTACATAAAACCAAAGACAATGTCTGTATTAGACTATCCTCTGCTTTGCACTTTTGCAATAATTCTTACCATCTAACCTCACTGATCCGCTTCCCCCTAACAGGGATCCCTGCAGATAAAGTAAAGCATGTCAACATCTGTTCCCATTTACACCGATTTTAATTTACAAAAAGAGCTTTGCTATTTTCAGAACAGGCTCCAGAGCACAATGACAGATTTAAGGCCTTTAATGGGGTTGCATTTTGAGTGTGTCAGCATTTCATACTCACCAGGACTTTACTCTAAAGGGTTGCACCAACAGAAGCTGTGGGGAATTATGGAGCCACAGCGAGGGTGTTCTTCTCACCTTATAAACTGGCTGACAAACTTGTTATGTCCTTAACAAATCTCCCTTTGCTGCTTTGACCAGAAATCAGAGATCCAGAGCACTGGTGACACAATTCCTCCTCTTCCCATTTTCATTCTGTGCATTCCTTCTACTGCCACACACTTTTCTGAAACTCAGCATGTATTAGCAGGTACACTCTCCAAATCGCTTTCTCATGACATAGCTCTGTTCTTACTGACTTTTGAACCTACTGATTTTTGTGAAAGCAAAGCTAGGCCAAAAGTCAGTGTGGGTTTTAGCTTTTGTTTTTTGTTTAAAACACAGTCTTTGTTCTCTTCTGCTCTGTCATATCACAAATTTCACAATACCTAACCACCATTTTTTCTAAAGTTCTTTTAACTGGAATTTATTTATAGATTACCCTTGTAAATCTAAAGAACTTACTCATCCTACTAGCAAGTTACAGAGCACACAGACTGTGAAAGTCACAGTTGTACAAAAACAATTCACAGAGTTTCAGGGAATTCATAGTGACTCAAAATAATTTCTTCCATCTCCTAAAAGCGTTTAGTTGGTTTTTTTAAGATATACAATACGAAGAACAACTTGGAGAAACAATGCGCAAGTTGTGTTGTAATCACATAACAGCTAAGACACGAGCAGCTGAGCAGAAGGAAGATGGGCAGTGGAATGCTGTACAGTAATCAGCACTGTTGACTAATCAGAATTTGAGACACTAGAAGGTAATAAGGGTATTATAAAGAATGGCTTATTGAAGGAGCAGCTGTTTATGTGTAGCTCACTGCTTAAATGAGTTCCATGAGACTGCCATGGTGTGGTTTTGGTAAAAAAGTTTTACTCAAAAAAAGAAAGAAAAGAAATTATATCAGGAAAAGCAAGCAAAAGGGAGCAAATATCTGAGTATCATCATGAACACAAGTACATTAACAGAAGCAGTTATGTAAGTATTGGGCACATCTGAAAAAAATGAAATAAATTCAGTGGCCCTGGAAGTTACGGAAGAATATTCATGACTTAGGCAAAGCTTAAATGCCATCTTTGTTAGCCTCCACCACTGAGTGGTGTTGCCGTGAGCACAAAAGCTGAGGTGGTTAGGAAGGGTAATAGACAAAGACGAAAAACCAAGGTAAAATATAACTAAACCCAACTACTGAGCTCTTTTTAGTCTTCAAAAAGTCAAAATTCAAAAGATTTCTGTCTGCACCAGCAGAATAAATAAATTCAACCTAATTTACAAACCAGGCCAATTTTAACGCCCCTCCACATAAACATAATAATAAAAAAAAAATCAAACCAAAAATAGAAACAATATTCAAAGTTACACCAGAGAAAGTGAAAACTCACTGTAATTCTCAGACAAAAATTATGTTCAAATCTATGTGTAATGAGGTTGTTCAACAGTTTTTTATTTGCTTCTTTTCTGAAACCAGCTCAGTTTTGTTTTTAAAAATAGTGTTGAACTGTTGGGAGCAGGAAGGAGACTGCCAAATAATAGTGGAAATTTATTATAATCCATTATTTAAAATATTCTACTTTGGACAGCAAGGGCTTGGTAATATTTAAAAAGCAGTCAGCAAGCAGTGGAAACTCTGGTATCTTTTGTAACAGTTCACATGTCAAACTGGCAAAGTGCCCACAGTGTACAGCAGAAAAATCTATTTAATGTCTGCCCCACAAGGCGACATGAGGCTTGATTGGCAGAAAGCAGAGAGTGGCTTTTGATCATGTGTCCTAACAAGCAGTTCCAGCTCCTGTCTCTTCGGCTGAACGGCTCCACATTACCTATTCAAACAGAAGTGACAGGCCACTGCACTACTCTTTGGCTCTAGTCGCACGCAGTGGGAGCTATGCTGGAGACAGAGCCACTGATTAAATATATCACTTTTTCAAGACAAGCAGGTTGTCTGAATCAAAGTTGGACAGAATAGACTCAACATTATTAAAAGAGGATATAAAACTGGAGTTGAGTGATGTTAGGCCAGTTTGTACAGCCTCAGGGATTCACAGACTGACAAGGGGAATAAGGAACAGCAGAACTCACAAAGCAGGGTCAGAAATTAGCTGTGACACCTTGGCCATTTTCCCATCACTTCAGGGCCACTGTGTTTCAAATCCCGTAGTCTCTTTTTGGCTTTTTTTTTTTTAATGATTTTGCATGAGGAGAGGGGGATTTGGAACATAAAATTCATGAACTACCAAAAGTTGTAAATTGAAATTTAATTGAAAAAAAGTATTTCCCACATTTTGCCACCTAATATATAGTGTATCCTAATTAGATTGGGGCTTTTTCCTTGTATTCTTATCGGTCAATTTGATTGTCATCAAATAATTTGTTGATACAGCACTAGCCGCTCTTGCTCTGAGGAATAACTGAAAGCTGGGGAAAACGACTGAATAGAGCTGCTTATTACATAGCCTTGTTAATTCATTCACAAATTGGTTTGATTTTTGAGGTTATATGTCTGGCCACTGTCTGTTGTGTTATCTGATATGCAGACATAGAAAGGCAACAGATATGGTACGTTGTCTAGTCATTACACCAGAGAAACAACAGATGCTGAAACTTGGAGGAGCCAATGCTCCAACTACATTTTTAATTACAAGTATAACTGCAGATATAACAAAACCTACAGCTAAAAATACAAACACTCCACAGAGGAAACAAAACTGAAGGAAGCTTTTATTACTTTGTGATGCATGTTCATACCAGGTTCACTAAATTACTTCTAGGCTATTTAAAGTTCTGTAAAAAAATGTTTAAACTATGACACAATACCTAGACAGATATTATTCCAGAACTACTCCTTCTGTAATTCCACTGAAGTTAATAGAGTCACCTCAGGAATAAATTTGCTTCAATATTCAGTTTTCATTACAGCAAGTTGTTCTGGTGTTTTAATAAACCTCTGTCTGATGTGTTGGTTTTTGTTTCACTGTAAATATTTAAAAGTAATCTGCTTGCTACATATTTAAGATATGATAAGAACTGCTAAGGCCTAAGCTGAGAACCAGAGCTTTATAACTGTTTTAAATATTGAAAATGCAGGTAAATGTGGAGAGAGTAGAAAGAACCAAACCTGTCCCTATGCATATGCCTTAACACATCCACCACAGCTATAAATGCAAACAGAATTGAGTCTGAAGGCAGTTAGGCTAACAAGAAATTTAGTACAGAGCTTTCAATGTTTCTGGTGGCACTGCAGGCTCTCCAAACTGGAGTGTTCAGAGTTCCTCCAGATGGGTGAAAGAGTCTGCTTGCTTCAACATTTTCAAACAAATAAAAGACAGAAGAGTATTCAAGATGGGGTTTTTTAGGTTCAGTGAAGATCATGATTCACTGTAGAAGGTGATGTCACATCAAGTTCTCCAAGAAATGTGAGCAGGCAGCAGTGCATTACAGCTTCATGTCAAAATATGGCAAATGATTATGTAAAGCATTAAGTAAAAGAGTTAACAAAAAGGAAGATGAAAATAAACAGGCATTCATGCATAGGGCACTGTGCCTGGGAATTCTGGGCACCTATGTAAGTAAAACTAAAAATATATTATGATTAATATAAGAAAACAGCTATTAGATACATTCCAAAATTCTACGCTGTAGAACAAGACATTTTGGCACGGCTTTGCTGATTGTCAGCCCATGTTAAAAACCAATCCAAGACTGCAACAGAATGGGTGCTGCTAGTCAGGATGAAGCGATGCTAAGAGGAGCTATGCAGATGTTTAAACAGTACTTGCCCTCATGACTACATATAATAAGGGCTATTGAACTCTTTTTTCATGAATATCACAATCTGAACTCTATAGAAACTCCACCACTTTTTTATATTATTACAGTAGTACAGAAGATGGAGGATTTTGATACATAACCAGCTACTAGCTCATGCTTCATTTGGGAGATCAACATGCCAATGAGTGAATAAGGAAAAAGCCTGGCTACAAATGGGAATTAGTAGGGATCATCACAATCCAAAATACACTTATGAAGCATAGAAAAATATAGTTTAGAGCACTGAATTGAGTTTTGTTCCTGGCTTTCCCTTTGGGCTCGTCAACTATGCACTAGGAAGTGAGAGTACATATTCGGGGGTAAAAATTAAATTATACAGATGGAAAGGACTCAGACAGGTCTAGAGCATACTGCCACTGATGTTCATGATATAGCCCCTCTTCTCTTTAAAGGTATCAGATCAGTCCTAAAGTGCAGAACTAGGGACCTCACAATGAACCATATTTGAGACCACAGCCAGGATGCTGTGTCCAATTTTAGACTCTCCAGTACAAAAAAGACATGGACGGTGGGATTGAGTGCACCCTCAGCAAGTTTGCTGATGACACGAAGCTCTGTGGCTCAGTTGACACGTTGGAGGGGAGGAATGCCATTCAGAGGGACCTTGACATGCTTGTGAAGTGGGCTGATACTAAACTGATGAACTTTAACCATGCTAAGTGCAAGGTCCCACACCTGGGTCAGAGCAACCCCAGGCATACCTACAGGATGGGCAGAGAAGAGACTGAGAGCAGCCCTGAGGAGAAGGACTTGGGGGTGTTGATTGATGAGAGAATGAACATGAGCCGGCTGCAGTGTGCTCTTGCAGCCCAGAAAGCAAACTGTATCCTGGGCTGCATCATAAGGAACGCGACCAGAACATTGAAGGAGGTGATCCTGCCCCTCCACTCTGCTCTCCTGAGACCTTACTTGGAGTACTGTGTGCAGTTCTGGTGTCCTCAACATAAAAAGGACATGGAACTGTTGGAACAAGTC
>JASSUY010019001.1:0-10478 GCA_032466535.1 Forpus xanthops | reverse complement strand
GCCCATAGCAGGGGGGTTGGAACTAGATGATCTTAAGGTCCTTTCCAACCCTAACTATTCTATGATTCTATGATATGCAGAGAGTTCAGCAATGGGCCCCAAGAAAAATAAATTATTGGAGCACCTCTCATATGAAGTGGGGCTGAGAAAGCCTTGAGCATTTAGTCTTGAAAAGACAGGTTCTAGAGGATAAAACATAAATATTTGATGGTGGAAGGAAAGAAGGTAGACCCACACTCTTCTCAGTGGCACCCAGTGAGAGGCTCAGAAGCAAAAGGCTCAAATGAAAATACAGAAAATTCCCTTGAAATAGAAGGCAAACCTTTCTTATTGTAAGGCTGGCCAAACACTGCACAGGTTGTAGAACTTCCATCCTTGGAGATGCTAAAAAACTGATCGGACAGAGCCCTGAGCAATCTGTTCCAGGTAATGGTGCTCTGCAGCAGGCTATCTCCAGCGATGCTTTCCCACCTAAGCCACTCTCTGGTTCTCTGGCCCTATGAAACCCCCAGGAAACTGAGTACAGGAGAACACAGACTGACACTGAAATAAACACAGTAAGACTCTGTCACGTACTGGCTGATATATTTGAAAGAAGAAAGCTGATTTCAATGATAACACCCTACATTTTATGATGCTGTGAACTGAGCAATTCTTTGTAAAAAGGATAAATTCAAAATCCAATTTCCCTCATCTTTATAAAACACTGTAGAAGATTGCCAAATTTTTTAAGCTCAAATTCTTCCCCTTACAAATTTCAGGGAAGAAAATAATGTCTAAAAAATTTTTAAGTAAATAGTATTTTAAATGGAAAAAATGAACACCTTTTTTTCTCCAATTGTTACTAATTCACAAAATTCTTAAGAATACACAAAAAAGTAACACTGACGTTGAGTGGATTTAGTCTCCTTAACATAATATTTGTTTGGGGTTAATTAGCATAGCTGAAAACTAATCTTAATTGTTTGTTGCTTCCACTGGAGGCAGGTTTACCTTATGAAAGAAGTGGCATCTTAGTTTCAGACTAAAACACAGAGGTGAGAATATCTGCTCTCTCAGTTAAATGAACTAGACAGCCTAAGCATGCAGCTGCCTCATGCAGCCTGATAGCGAATGCCTTTGTCTCTCTTGTGGCAACCAAATAAAGTTGTCAAAAATATTTTTAAGTAATGATAAGGTACCTAAACCAAATACTGTATAGGAAAATAAAGAATACATCAGCATTTAAAATGTACATGCTGCTGAACATTTTTACTGTCATTTCTTTAAGAAAAGCAGATCTAATTAGCTGTATCTCTAAAGTGCGCACCTAGCATTTTTATTATGTATTATAACATTTTGCTTAGAGTTGACATTTTTATTCTGACAAGCACTGTCTGGAGAGCTCTCAATAAATAATACATTTACAATTTTCAGTAAATAAGCACTGGACACAAATCGTTATCCTTACTTACAGCTGCCCCTCTCTAATAGTCCTTTTACAAGTAAGGTGACTATTCAGTCTAATGCAATACTCTCAGTGCTGGAAAGATATTTTCATTCATTACCACAGTCATGAGCACTTAAAGCACTTTTAGGCCCTATTGCAAAACAGCAGGAACGGCAAAGCAAATAAGACCAACTAAAACTAAAGTTCATCGCCAAAGAAATCTGAGGTCATTTCCAAGACCCTACAGGTCTTGGAAAATACAGTATACAAGATCGACCACATTCAAGCCCTATCTTTCCTTCATATCTTTGTATTTACATTAGCAATTTTAGGAGGGGAAGTAATGAAGTTTAGTCCCTACTATAAAACTGATGACTACAAAATGTATTCAATTCCCATTTTAAAGCATGATCCAATCATAATGTTTGTGTCACAGTACATCAGAAAGCAATGAAGTTTAAATTTATTTTTCTGCTGCCAAGATCACACAACTGAAGCAACTCTCCATATTTTTACAGCTATTTACTCACTTAAATTCTTCACCATTCTAAAAATCTTTATATATATATATTTATATAAAAATCTGTATACCTTAAACTCTCTAAAAAAGGAGACAAAAATATAAAGGAGCATAGTGCAAAAAATCATATAAAAGGGAAGTATGGAGACAATTTATCACACAATCAAAATGAAATTAAATTGTATCCAGCAATAGACAATGTCAAAACTGAGAGGTACACTGGAATTATAAAAAAGATGAGATGACCCCTGATGGTAAGACATTAGAAAATACACTCATTGGGGAGGAACTGGTTGGAATGTTCAGCTGGTGAAGATTTCTGCCTGTTTCTGCCAGTTTAATCTGTTCTTTTCTACAGCTCAAGTTCAGAGACAATTGAGGAAAGGCTCAAAACCCATTTGTTCTAATAAAAAGGATTTCACATACCTCAAATATTCAGCGCTGAATATAGACATGTCCTCAATGTAACGTGAGCATGTCAAAATGGTGAAAGCAAACCTCTACTAAAAAATACCTTAGTTATCACAGCTAGAAGGGATGTCCCAGTCTTCAGAATTTTGACCTGAATTTCATACTCTCTGAAAACCTAGATTGGAGCTATGACCAACTCTGCCTATTAGCAAAATCAGCAGTTTTGTAGATGCACAGAGGTAAAAGATTCAACAAAAAAAAAAAAAAAAAAGCATTGGGAAACTGAAACTCCAGAAAAGCATAAGATCCATAAAATGACACTTATCCTGTATCTAGATAACTGCCCAAGAGTAATAAAGGTGTATTTTCTCCTAACAAGACCTTATGTGGCTTTTTCTGTTCACATTCCAGCAGATCTTATCATGAAAAATACAACCATCACATTTGCCACAGTCTTGTTGATAATCCTGAATTAGAGCTAAGAACTGAAGGCACATTAAAACCTTTTAGCAAAAAAGATAGTCTCCATAATCTATTGACTTAGTCATATAAATCTCATTCTGCAAAATATTTACATAAAAAGCCTGTACTGTTCCCCAGTTCTGTGCCATGAACAAATTTCAGAACAAAGAAAATTAAAGGAAAAGTTTTCAAATGTAACATGAAGAATACTGAAAAATGCGAAAGAATTATTATCCTGTAATCCAAACAGAACCTGTCAGTAATGACTAGATGCTCAAATGCAACAACACTGGGCAAGACTGTAGTATAGACAGACAGATAATAAATGCAAAGATAAGGTGGAGAGATGACAATATGTGACAGTTTCTGAAGTAAAAACTGTGAGAGAGCATTTATTCACAAAACAGTACTTCAAAAGACTTAAAAATAAAGGCAGGAAATTGTAAAAAATTCATAAATTCTCATATACCTAGAAGGATAAGTACAAATATGAGACAAAATGTTAATGACCAGATAGAGTAAAATACCACAGGCTGGACTTGCCTTTATAGAAAAAGAATTACCTGAACATATGTTGCATTATAAATGTCATTAAAATAAGTTCATTAAAGTTATTTCTGCTTCGAACAAGAATTTTTAAAAGAAAAATCAAATACCTCAGATAGAAAGAAACTAGGCTGTACATTCTTTGAGTTACCAGGAAAATAACCCTAGAAACCAGTCTCTTTGTGGTAATATTCCTAAAAATTCCTAAGTTACTATAACACATTAAGACATAGGAATTCACAATACACTACAACAAATGAATTCTTCAAAATGCTATGATACATAAAATTTCTCTAAATAGAAGAATATATTTTTCTAAAACATAAACATAAATTGCAAGAAAAAGGAGTGGCCGATGCGACTTATCAAGATCATTGGATGAAAAAAAAAAAAAGAGTTGCATTAAATTATGCAGTAAAAAGATATGACATTCAACAAAACGCTGATTTAGGAAAATGTGCCTCATATACCTCCTCTAACTTGATTCAAGTCATCTATTTATTGTGTGGACTTTAGGGCTTTTGTGGTTTTATTTTGGAAGTGTGACTGGAGCTTAGCAGAAGAATTTCTTGCTTCCAACTAAAAGCATGTAAAAGATTTGTATTAAATTAGCCATATACATAGTGGATTCTGAATTTGCCTACCAGAAACGATTTTTAAGAAGAAGAAAAAGGAAACATGAAGAAGACAGCACCTAGCAGATGCAGTAAGGTTTTTCAAAGATGTTGAACAGATTTTGAAGAAGACGGGTTTTTTTCTCATTCAAAGGGCTTGTTTCTAACTGAGAGGAAGTAGTTACCTTTTATGAATTCCATAGGTGTCACAAAAAACAAACCAGTGGCATTAATTATTTTTTAACAATTAGTTTGGATAATCCTAACAGCAAATTCCAGTAACATTTTTAAAGCCTTGAAACAGAACAAAATATCTGTAGCCATTAAGAAAACTGTAAGATAAAGAAGCGGGGTCTATAAATGCAAGGTGTATTAGGACAACCAGGGATTACTTTCATCAGTGGAAATCATGGGCATAGAGCATACCACAAGATAGGTAACTTGAATTAATCTCAGTAAAACCTTTTAAAAACATTCAAAAATAGTCATAGAGATGTTCAGTAGTCCAATTCTAGACCTGATTCAAAAAAGATGAGCCCTGAAATGTACTGACCTCAAAGGTTGTTATCCTGGGTTTTTACTGGCATGATAGAAAATCTTATGAGGGAAGTGCTAATCTATTTTAAGTCAATATAAAAGAAAGCCTTCAGTTATTATTAACTAATGAAGCTGGAGAAAAAAAAACAAAACTCAAAATCAAAAATCCCACCACTACTGACTACTGTAGTGAGATTTTTCTATTGCATATCAAATGAATAATACATGTGAATCCTTAATTTTTGATTTAGATATCTTCAGACGTATTATGTATCCCTAAGAGTTACATATATCCACCCATAGACAGAAAGTGCTAACAGGTGGCACATGACAGAGAATAGGTGGAAATTTATGAATATACTACTCTTTAAGTAGATGTTCATTATTCCAAAATGCATAGATAAAAATCTTTGATCTCTCAATGATTAACTATGATCTTCAAGGAGGAAACAAAAATGGGAAGCAGTTTATAAAAAGCTTGTGCTAGAATTGTGAACTGAGCTTGGCTGAAAAATGATACTGTATACATTGCTCAGAATCAAGGTCAAAAGTGAATTAGGAATCCAGGCCCTGAGTAATGAGGGCTTAGCACTTAGCAGAAATGACATGCCCAGTTTCCAGCTCAGAAGTGCCAGCTGACCTGCCAACCCAGCATTCCAGATCTGAAAGGGGGAAATCTGCTCTCCTAGCTACAGACAAGATGTGTGCTACTAATTATTGCTTGTAGAGGCTTATGATGAAGTACAGAGGGATATTTGTCGGGAAGCCAATTGTCAGCCTAGAATTCAGTCAGCCCAGGCCATGTAAATCTGTCTCAAAAAAGTAATATAAACAATATTCAGAAAGAAGGGTCTTTTACTGAAGGGGGATAGAAGGGGAAAGAATAAGTCTGACCATTCTATCTAACATAAACTCTTCATTTGAGCTATAAAGAGATTTTATAGCTGATTGGACAGAAAGATACTTCCAAAGGAAACAAACAAAAAAAAAACCCACAACAATACTGCTCATAAAAAAACCTAAGATGAATATACTGAAGTCATCCAAGAGCCCCTAGAGTCTAGCGCTGTTGATTAAATTAGACACCTGTTCATTTCTGACCTCTTCTGTCTTACAAGAACACATGGCAGCAAAGTCTTTACATACTCAAATTAACTCTAAATATTTGCAGCATTCTTTTTTCTTTTTCTTTTTTTCCCCCAAGTAACAATTTTCTCATCAAATTTATCATTTCCAAATCACTACAAAGTAAGACACAGGAATGCCTTATTGTACGAAGTATGCGAATACTGGACTATGAAGTAAAATAATGTTGTTTATTCTGTGATGTTGGTAATCTTTGTTCAAAGTACAAATAATAATAAAAGCATACCTAAGGTATATTCAGTCCTGTATGAGGTGCTCATGTTCTCCATATTATATACAAGACATGACACTGGCTGAAGCACTATTATTAAAGAGAGATTAAAACAGCTGTACATTATGCTGAAACACTCACTCTTCCCTTTACAAACAGACGGTCCTGGATTGCAAGCAGCACTTGACCATTTAAATCACTACAACAACCAGATTTAACCAGCTGGGCCATATTCTCTTAGGCAATGCCTGTTGACCTCCTCAGTCACAGCTGCTGAGTTGAAATTCTCATTAGAGAACTTATTTTCAGAAGCCAAAGAACTCTGATTAAATACATCTATTTAGACATGATAAAGTCTTTCAGTATATATTTCATTTCCCAATGTTATGAGGTACAATAGAGACCACAAGTAGCATACAGAAGCATGACACTTAATATGTGAAGGTATAGTCAAAATATTTAACTATTTCACACCAGCAACTTGTATTATTCAAATTCAGATTCTATAGATGGAGTAGAAATTTACTATATAACACTGAAAAAGACTTGTTGCTGTACTTGCATGGGTACTAGAGTAGCTGACTGGAATTCTTGGGTTCTTTATTCAACTTCTAACTGTACACTTAACATATGACTAGCCCAGTCCCCACAGTTGCATGGAATATCATGGAGCTCCTTCATATAAAAAAAAAAAGAACCTGTATTAGGTTGTTTAAAAGAGACTATAAAATGGCAAAACATTTTCATAATCTCAGACCTCATTTCTCCAACTGACTGTGCACTGTTGCAGTTGCAGTATCCACAGTCGCAACAATAATCAAAGTTTTAAAATAGTGATTATTTTTAAAGTGCTATTTGAACCCAACCAAACCAGTCTGGAGAGTTTACTTCTTTTTAATTTAGAGAAACATCTGAATACTGATATAGGTGTTCAAATCTGTCATAAGATTTTTGGTATTCCTAGTCTACACAGCAGTTTAAAACCATTGAAGTTCCTAAGTGCAACATCTTTAAGAATTTGCAGTCTTTCTATTAATGATTTTTCTGTGCTGGTTTGTATGATACCAGTCAGATGTTCACTAATTAGATTCTGTTAAATGGAAGTGACCTTTCTTCCTACAGAAAATACTGGATGAATTGAAAAGAACTTCACATGAAGCTACAGTCAATTACCTTTGAACTTACAGGTAGACTTTAGAATAGTTTTCCACTCTAATATGGCCCATAAAAGGCAAGATTATTTTATAGATCAGAAATTACCTCTATTACACACCCAGTGAGAATGCACAGCACGGAAGGCTCAGATGCAGTGAGAGGGATCTCTCTGCTGGGCACATACCTCTCTTAAATCAGTGTATATTAATACAGAAGAAGTGAAGAAAATATAGAGAATTCATACACAAATAATCTATGAAACACCTGAATGTTTACAGTAATATACAATGTTTAAACTTTCTGATGCACATTCTTATTAGGACACCATTCAGTATACTCCTGAAAAAGTCTTAGCTGTGGTGTCACTATAATCAACAGCAACTTGTGTACATCCGCAGCAAAGTGTGAGCCAAGACCTTTGATTAACATGGAGTGTCGGATGACTGTTACTGACTGTAAAAATCAACTTTGCCAAAGTAACATTTAAACTAGTTTTCCTAGTCTAACCACCAAATCTAAGAAAGCAATTTTTAAAAGAGTGATCTTTACAGCTGAAAACAGACAGATGGTAGTAAAGAATCTGGGACACTCTCTTTAGAGATGTTTCACCAGCTTCAGAAAGGACACCTATAGAACACATTTATCTATGCGCTGGCATTTAACAATTATGCCAAGAAATTTGAAAGCCTGCTTCCATCCCTACAAGATTTTATCACATATTTAAGCATATCATTGTATCAGCATCAATTTTAGTTGAAATGCATCCCTTGGTTACATTGCTACATGGAGCAGAGGGATCCTTAAGTGCACCGCTTAAAGTGGACCGTTACTGTGCCATGAAATTGAGAAGGTAAAATCATTCTGCATTCATTTATATTTCAAAGAAAGAAGTAATCACAAAGTTCTACTGTGTTATGGTTCTACTATGTTACAAATATACTTCCTGGGTTATTTTTAATGCCACAAAATAACACTGGTAAAATAACAGAATCCACATAGATGCCTCCACACCTGTTCATTTATTTCAGAGCCTTCCATTCTCATGTCTTCCCTGGTATAAACTCATGTATGAGCTCACAGACTAGAAGATGCTGCTTCAGAACCAACCAAGACTTCATTCTACTTGACACAGGGAGAGACTTTTATAGTGAACTTAACCTTGTGCACATATATACTGATAAACTCATTCTGCAACTCTGTTTAGTTCTTATCAACATTAAAATCATAACAAAGTCAATGAAAATATCTGAATAAGGACTGAATACATAAAATTCCTCAGAGCTCAAAGATTTGTCCTCATTTTTATCTCTTTTACCATATGTCAGTCAGAACTAGGCACTCTTTACAATTAAAGTGTTTCCCATTGTCCTGGCCACAGATACTGTGTCATTAAGGTGATGAAAGATGAGAATTTCTAAGGCAAAACTAACCAGCTCGTGCTATATTAATTCCTAGTGTTTCAAATAAACATTTATCTTTTAAAAGAAAAAGAACAAATAGCACTGAAGAATATCTCCCACAACTTTACAACCAGTTCAGTTCATCATAACCTGTCAAGAGTTTAGTTTTCACCCAAACCATCTTTATTGCTTTAACTCACACACAACCAACACAATTTAGAAAGTTTTAAAAAACTGGCATGTTTGTCTAAAATCCTTAATGGATCTCAAACCACCATTACCATGGTAACCTGTGAATAACTTTATCCTAGCCTTTGCCAATTACACAATTTTCTGGCTCTTGATACCAAACACATTATTTATGCCATAAAAATTGTAGGGTTTGGGGGTGGGCAAACTGTATTGGTCTTATCCAACACATACCTTCTTGCTCAGTCCTGGTCATTTCTTCTAGTTTTTTCTGCTTCAGTGTGTCCACCACATCTGCAAGGCTTCCTTTGCGGCGTTCTGGCGTTCCAAAATTAACACTGGTCATCAGCTCACTGCGATCACGACCTCCTTCGTCGGGCTTGTTTGGTGAGGTAGAGGTATTTCGGAAGGAATATAGGGAACATAACTTATTACTCTCTGATTCCTGCAAAGACACAATACAATATGAAAACAGATGCTACCTCTTATACCAGAAGGATAAAAACCATGTAAGAGTTAAGAGCATTATCTATTAGTTTGTAATACTAATGAGCCTTCATACATCCTCCAATTTCTAAAATGAAAATGATGATTTGAACTTCCTGAGTTTTAGCACTTGGCAGGAGCTCTTTTTTTCTTTAAGGCTAGTCCTCTCTGTGTTTCTAACAATCATACTTCATATCTAAGTTACTAATGATCAAGGATTTTCCTTGTCAGAAACAAGTCCCTTCAATGCTTTTTTCAATGAACTTGCTAATCTCTTACAGTTTTATTTCGTACCTTAAGTAAGGGCAATACTTGCAGCACCAAGGAAAAATATAGGCAGGGACAAATTATTCCTGGATAGATCCTCAACTGATGGAAAACAGCATAACGTTAAAACTAGTAAAAGAGGCCAATGACTGAGGGGCAAGGAGCTTGCTTCACATTTAAACAAAGCTTATGGTATGTGTCTACCCATGCTCATCCACTGTCCTTTCTGCTAAACCCTTTTTTTAAAGAAAGAAGGCTATAGTGATTCAAATGTACAAAAAGAGATGCTACTTTCCAGGCTAATATAGACAAGAATAAGCAAGGAAATGAATTTATGGCAAAATATAAAAAAGGTATTATACAGCCAAAAGCATAGAAAGAAGTAAAAAAGTTCATCTGCCTTGTCAATAAATAACAACGCAATATTGGAGCAATAAGCTAAAAAAAAAGAAAAAGGCATCAAAAAAGCACTGAGTAATGTCAATTCTCCTCAGTTTTGTGATTTCATCCAACAATCAAACCCTTTGTGAACTTCTCTGGCTCAGACTCCTCATTCTCCCAGCCATAGATACAACCTTTGTTCCATCTTTGCTTTCCCTCTTCCAGCTAAAAAGAGCAAAAATTCTTCAGTTTGCCCTCAGAAACTCAATCATGGGAATTTCTTGCACACTTTTCTGTCTAAAATTATTATTCTAATATTCAACAGTGCCAGGCCAGGAATGCTAAAAGTAGGGGGTTAAGAAAAAAAAAAGAGGCAGAAGGGGGGAGTTGTTTATGGTATGTCTAGAAATGCCATCATACGTATTTGATGCCATAAACCAGATTTCCTTTAAAATTAAACATTAATATTAATAGCGTGATGTTTGGTTGATATGTTGGAGGGAAGGAATGTCATTCAGAGGGACCTTGACACGCTTGTGAGGTGGGCTGATACTAAACTGATGAACTTAATCATGGCAAGTGCAAGGTCCTCCACCTGGGACAGAGCAATCCCAGGCATACCTACAGGATGGGCAGAGAAGAGATTGAGAGCAGCCCTGAGGAGAAGGACTTGGAGGTGTTGGTTGATGAGAGAATGAACATGAGCCGGCTGCAGTGTGCTCTT
>JASSUY010018998.1:18858-40974 GCA_032466535.1 Forpus xanthops | reverse complement strand
TTTCCCAATGAACACCTTCTCATGAATCTTTTTACTGAAATGTGAAGGGCAGAGGACCCAGTATCCATAAAATCTGTCAGTGACTCGGAACTCATTCTTCATCACGTAACAAAGTTTGCAGCTTCCTATGCACTGACATTCAGTTTGAAACAAATAACCAGAGAATTTTTCTATTTTAATATGAGATTTGGTGGAACTAGACTAATTTGGGCTAATGAACTGGGTGACACTGAAGGCTAAGGTGCCCATTAAACAGCAGTCAATACCATGGCCAGCACTGCTGAGAACTCATACATCAGTGACCACTGATTGCCAACAGACAACAACAAGGACCTGCTCAGTAGACATGCTGAACTTGGGTCTTCACAAGTCTGCCTTATGAATGACAAAAGAACAAATCAGAAATGTACATATTATTAGAAGTTGCAAATTCCAGTCATCCCATATCTCTTCTTGCTGCTTACAGCAAATTTCCCCACCACACTTCCATTCCTGCCGATGGATGACTTTGTACTAGAGCTGTTTAGGGAATGGTCAAAAGAGAGGAGTTTGGCCACTGAACACTGTTATATTTGCTGTGCTGTGTCTTTTTCTCCTTTCTATGCTCAATTTTGAAACCATTTTGAAAAGTTTTCTTTAAAAATGGAAATATTTCCTTATGCTTTTGTCCCCTTCCACCTTAGCAAATGGACAGATTGTCTGTGTTTTAGCTGGGTACATATCACGGTGGTAATTTAGGAGTGTTCTTCCTCTAGCTGACAGTGTATCTTTTCCTGTATTCATTATGTACATATCTATTTACTATATAAGTAAATGTCTATTGCAGAAGGGAAGAAAGAGGGAGAAAAAAGGAAGGAAAGCTGTAACTAGAACCAAAGTGAGACCTTGTTGCTCAGCTAGTCTACCTCCCTTTAAAGGAAGTGTTATTCTTCACAGTATCTTTTCCTTAAGATATGTCCAATCTCATCTAAAGTTATTTTAAGCAATAACTTTTCTATCATGTTTCTTCTAAGTTCATTTCACAACACATCTCATGGCTGGGAACTAGGTCCTAATATACAAATTAAATTTACTCCGAATGATTAATAAAAACTTTACTTATGAACTCTTCACATGAAGTGGTACAATACTTTTAAAAATTGAGTTCCTAGTCGAGTGTGCTAAAGTTCCCTGTATTACTACTTTGCTTCTTATTTATGGTTAATTTACTAGTTAGGGTTTTGCTGGGTTATTTCCCCTTCTGTTGCCTTTGTTTGCTTTATGCTATCACTCTCACCAACATAGCTAAATCAAAGCTACATGCCACACTGCATTCATTTAGCTCATTCAAGATTCATGCAGTCTTGACTTGTAATTAAGGCATGGGTTTATAACTCTTTAACCCTACCACTACTCTGATCTGTTGCCTTAAATTGAGTGACATGAGATTTGTCCCTCACCTGTAAAATGGATGCAATCTGTAAAATGAAAGGAAAATAGTTCTATTTTGGACTACTTATGCTGTGAGCTCTCCAGGAAAGAGTTAAGAAGTAGTCAAAAAACAACTACATGATGAGAAATAAACAGCTGAAAATAATCACAACTGGGCTGATTTATTACTCTCCTTAGAGACATATGCACATTAATTCTAGTAGAATAATTAGCAGTTAACTGAATTCAGACAATAAAAAAAGTATTTCCTAATGTTCTATCTTTGAGTTTCTAGAAGTTGTTTGTGACACTTCAGTTTTATTGCCTTGCAGCTATCAAAACACTTTGAAAATTCAACAGAAATGTTCCAAGTATACCCAGTTGTACACCTGATCTGTCTAAACAACTGATTTCTGTCTTTATACATTGGTCCCCATGCAACATTAGCACCTGCCAGTAGTAATTGAAGCCTAGCATGCCAAATAATCATTTTCCACAAAATTTAAAACATTAGTTGCTTTTTTCAGTATAAAAATAATCAAGTCTACGTATGAAAGCCCAGAGATCACTATATAAGATGGTATGTTCCTCAGACAGAGGAATTAGTTAATTTACTCCATTTGTATATTATGATCTCATAAAAAAAACCCTATGTAGTGGAGTTCTGATGTTAGCTAGGTTTGAAATTTTTATAAGAACAATTCAATTGAGCAAACAGAAAAATTAAAAATTAAGTGGTATGTGAGCTTAGAAATAATGAAAAATATTCAATATATTTGACTACAAATATGTTAAATTTCATAAAAACAAAGGATAAACAAATTGAACAACAAATTGATTTGTGTTTTGATGTAAGTTTCAACCCAGTGCAAAGAAGTTAAATTTTTTCACATGTTGAATAATGTAGTTTTAAATCAATTGGATTTTTTCTTCTTTCATAATCCAGCTCATTTAATGGAGAAAAAAATGCAGTTGTTAGCACAGCTCTACTGTCGCCACTGGAGATAATGGAATTTTCCAAGTCCAAGCATCACCGATCTTTCATCCATTCAGGAGGAAAACTTTAAATGGCAGAAGTAATGACCCCATCTCACCTTAACAGCAAGTCTTCATTGTGAGTTTATCTTATAAACACATACAGGACATATGGGGAGTAGGACTCATCTGATTAAGCACAAACATCCTCATTTGAGCAAGAAAATGGACAGTAAGGTAGCACAGGCAATATCATCCAAGATACACAAACCTATATTAAGAAAGCTTTCTGAATCCCATTTCTGACTGTAGCTCAGGCTCTGAATATATGATACTGTGATTCTATTATTCTGTTATTTCCACCGGCAAGGAATGGAGCTCACATTTTTCTCTTCATACAGCAGTTCCCAGATTCACTTATGGCATTTTCTGTGGACCCTACCAAGCAAAGGAGACTCTTTGTCCTAACAGAAAGCTTTGCTAGACCAAAATGTTCCTCTTTCTGCTTTCTTTTTCCTCAAATAGTGGACTTTTTCAGTGATAACATGATTTCCCCATAGGCAGGGAGAGGTGTAACATCCCCAGGACCAGCTGAGGTTTGGAACTGCCTCGGCAACTTGCTTTCACGATAGGCAGCCAAGCAAAATAACTTGGTTTAATGGTGCTGCTCCAGCACTAAGTTCTTTGGCAGTCATGATAAACATTTCCTAGATAGGAAACAGGTGTTCCAACATGCTTCATTGGGCAGAATGAAGAACGATTCCCTCCCCGGCGTCACTGTACATGATGTATTCAATGATTGCTACTTTCTGATCAAGAATACATTCACTCATACAGGAGAAAGCAATCTGTCTGGTTCTGTAGTCAGGAATGAGTTGCTCAAATTGAAAGTCATTACTTTGGTGAGGAGGAGTGTCTGGAAATATGGCTGACTGAACATGTGTTGCTTAACTTTAAAACCAGATAAATACTGGAAATGCGGCCATAATATTCAGGGGTTTGTTTTTTTTGCATATGGGAAACATATATAGGTGGAAAGGCAGAAGCTGAAAAAATGGAAGGAAACAGGGAGAATAAAAATAATCTAGAAATCAAATTCTTATCCAGTATATGTTATTATTCCAGAGGTTCTGCTGACTCAAGTCAAGTGAGGATTTACTAGTGCAGATAGACTCACAGTATCATAGAATGATTTGCGAGAAGGGACCTTTAAACGTGTTCTAGTCCAATTCCCCCTGCAATGATAAGGGACACCTTCAACTGCATCAGGTTGCTCAGAGCACCATCCAACCTGATCTTGGAATCATAGAATCATAGCATAGTTAGGGTTGGAAAGGACCTTAAGATCGTCCAGTTCCAAACCCCCCGCTATGGGCAGGGACACCTCCCACTAAATCATGTCACCCAAAGCTCTGTCCAACCTGGCCTTGAACACAATCAGCGATGGAGCATTCACAGCTTCCTTGGGCAACCCATTCCAGTGCCTCACCACCCTAACAGTGAAGAATTTCTTCCTAATATCCAATCTAAACTTCCTCTGTTTAAGTTTGAACCCGTTGCCCCTTATCCTAATCACTACAGTCCTTAATGAAGAGTCCCTCCCCAGCATCCTTATAGGCCCCCTCCTGATACTGGAAGGCTGCTACAAGGTCTCTGAACTTGTTCCAACAGTTCCATGTCCTTTTTACGTTGAGAACACCAGAACAGCACACAATACTCCAAATGAGATCTCATGAGAGCAGAGTAGAGGGGCAGGATCACCTCTCTCAACCTGCTGGTCACACTCCTTTTGATGCAGCCCAGGATACGGTTGGCTTTCTGGGCTGTGAGCACACACTGCCAGCTCATGTTCATTTTCTCATCAGCCCCTTCTCCGCAGGGCTGCTCTGAATTCTTTTCTCTGTAGCTGTGCCTGGAATTGCTTCAACCCAGGTGTAGGAATGTTTCCAGGGATGTCTTATCAGCCCCCTTTGAGTATTGAAATGCCTGTATAAGGTCATCGCCCCACCTGTATTAATACTGAGGGCTGCAGAACCTTCTACTTGCCCTTGTTGAATCATGTAGAGTTCACAAGGTCCCACTTCTCAAGCTTTCTCAGTATAGGATGACATCCCATCCCTTAGGTGCGTCAAACACCACTCAGCTCGGTGACATCTGCAAACATGATGAGGATGCACTTGATCCCACTATATACTTGGAGACGATATTAGATAGCACTGGATATAAAGTCCATTTTTAGAATCATTAATGCAGTAGTTGCATTAAACAATACACATTGCCCTTATTTGACTGGAAATACCCAATTTCGTCATCCAAATACAGAGAAAGACTTCAGCACTTTAGCTAGTCTCACAACAACTGTTTGTAAATGCTGCTTTCCCTAAGGCTGATCCCAGAGTACACTCTAACAACACTTGTATCACCTAGAAAAGCTCAAAACTGTCTTTGGATGAAGGAAGAATGGTTTTGTGATGAATAGCATTGAGCACAATGCCATGGTGGTGGTCATAAGAGACTCTGGAATCGGAACTTATTTTTGTATTTAAGAAACCCTGAAAATAACTTTCCAGGATATTAACCTTTATGTTCTAGGGGCAGGCCTAACAGGAATGTTATTATATTCTTTCTTTTAAGAAATAGGCAAAAGTGCTAATTTGCTTACTTTTTTCTCAAGAATTGTATTAGAAAACTAGTACTCCACCATTGTGAATTTAGCCCAGAAGGTAGTCCCTATAATTCTGTGGTGTTTTATAATGCATATTCATGTCTCCATGAAGTGTACCTTTTTGTATAAGAAATTTGGTATCTCAGATCTAAAACTCCCTCTTTCATTCGCTTTTTCTATTGTGTTTTTTCAGGCAGACACATGAAAGGGCAATCATACAGGAACTATGGAGCACACCTTCCAGAAGGAGGAAAAAAAAAATAAATTAAAGCAACAATGAGTTACAGCAAAATCAATTTTATAGTCTTTTATTCACTGTAGAAGATACTGTTAAGGAAATAAGAATATTCTGAGGTGAGCTGTTTCTTCTATTTTCTAGTTCAGACCATAGGAATACTTGAAGGATGTCTCCAACTGGTTGTGCATTTCCAGCCGCTTGCTGGTGGTATGAGGAGCCAAAAAAAGCCTTGGCTCTGTGTAAGCACTGCTCAGAAGTAACAAAACCATCCCTACGTTAGGAATAGTAGTTTCAGCATAAATCCAATCCACACCCCATACTAGCTTCTACAAAGAAAATTATCTCCATCCCAGTCAAAACCAGTACAGTATCTGACACTTATTTCACACCACTTACATCATGCTCAGGTCTCACGCTCTCCAACATCCTCATTAACCACCACTTCAATTCCCATCTTTTGATATATACAGAGATATAATTCACAAACCAAAAAAGTTCAAAGTGGCACACACAAAGAAACATTAAGTCATGGAAAAAATCTCCTTGCTAAATCAGAATTTCTGTATTAAAGAACAGTTTGGAAATTTGAAGATCTTAAGACAGCATTCAACAGGCCTGATGTTATGAATGAGTCCACGATAGCACTCGGAATGTGCCATCGGCAAATTCATGGTTAATCTACAACTCAGATGCAGCATGAAGTTTCTGTTCCCCTCATTCAAAATGTATATTAGAAGGGGAAAAGAATTGGGGAAAGCAACAAGTGTGATAAAGACACAGAAGAGCTTTCTCATGAGAAATAACAGCATGACTATTCCCCCAGTAGCTTGGAATTCTTCTAATGAGAAAAGAAGTTATTTAAAGGGGATATGACAGAGGGCTAAGAAATCATGAGTGGCATTAAGAAAAAGGATATGGAGCAGTTTTTGACTGTGTCTTCAGTGTAAGAATCAGAGTCAATCAAATCAAGTGAGTGAGAGCCCAGTTCAAAAGGAAAAATGTAGTACTTAGCTGTTTACACAACAGGTTTTAGATCTATAAAACTACTTGAGAAAGGAGCTCAATGAATGCAAGAAAATTTTACCGGTTTGAAGGAAAATTGCACAAATGAATAGAAGAAGGATCCATTAGGAATTACTGAGTAGGCTAAATAGAGGCATAAGATGGAAGCATCACAATTGCTTGCTCTCCTCTTACCTACTCCGATATATATCCATTTTCAGATGTGGTTGAAAACAAAATAGAAGATAAATGGACCACTACAGCCACTTTTTATGCCTTTGGGGACTTTTGCCACTGAGTTTAGAAGCAGCAAATCTGGTCTCTTAAGCCATAATTGATTCATTGATTTATTCATGCCATTCTCAGTATGCACAATATAAAATAATTAACTCCTCCTTGGTTTTCAAGTTTCTTCCAGATATATCACCAGTTTACTTTTTCCTTCCATTTTTAAGCCAAGTAAACTGCCTTTAGGAGAAATACTTAGTTTTGTTGTTTAGAACTTTATTACAGACTTAATGTGATTAAGTAGAATAAATATTGTTAGACAGATAATAGGAAAAGACTTCATATGAAATATTTTAGTTGCAGGGAACAGTGACACTCACAATGTCATTTGTAGCTATACAATTTCTTCCCCATCAGCTTGTCAGCCCATATAACCCCTTGTTTTTGTCCATGTGGAATTTGTTAAATATGACAGGAAATTTGGGATGGTGATATAAGCTTCAATTTATCCTTACCCCATTGCAGTCTGCAGTCTGCAGTCAGAGTGACTTTATCCTTACACATCAAATTTTGTTGGAGAAGGAAAACGCTGGGATTTTGTTTTACCCCATTAACTTAATGCAGAGGAATCTAATAAAACTTGCATTGTTCCTTGCAAAATCATAAAAGCATAAATGAGATGTAACAGACAGATCCCACTGTATATTCATGCAGACAACTACAGCTATTCTGGTGCATCACTAACGAAAAACATATCCATTGTTTACAGTATTTTTCTATTGATATAAATGAGCAATTGAAACTAAATTACTGAGACATGTGCTTTCTACTGCAGTTTGAGTCACCCATATGTTCCAAAAAAGAGGTCTTTTCTACTTAGACCAAAAATCTCACAAAGGAATAATTGATGAGATATGAATCATTTCATTTCTCTGAAAGGAAGGGGATTAGTTTTATACTCTTGCATTTTTCGGTCCTTCCTTTAATGACATTCACACCGTGTCACCTAGAATTAGTGTCATACAGGAACAGTTTGAAGCAATCAAAGCTTCTATTTTAGAAAACTACTGAAACTTAGAAGGAGAAAGCCTATAAACATATGGTGTTTAGACAGGTGCTCTGTAAAATACAACTTTCCTCAGGTGAAGTTCTGTCAGTGCTTCTAATCAAAAGACTACAAAAAGAATATTGTCTGTCCATTTTCTTCTCCCTCTTCCCTGTGTTTTATCATTATGTTATGAAAAACAGAAGTCATGTCCAACTTTTGCATTGTGTGGTTTTCACTAAGGGAAGGAAGAAGGCAGGTGGAAAATAACAGGTTTACGAAGTGTAAGAGAATTATGAAGGCAATGAAAGTACAACTCCTTACTGACTAAGAAAGGAAATGTAAGTGACTTGGTCTTTCAGCAGCTGACAGTACCCCAGAGCTCTCATCATCTTCTCTATATCTTACTTTCGAGGTAAGATAGTGAGTAAGCATGGACTTGCTGGGAGCAAGAATATAAAAGGAATGCAAGTTTTGGTTTGGATTTGTACTTGAAAGGTATGAGATATACATACACACATATCCATCTCCCTAGAGATTTCATTACCATTACTGGGACATCAGTCATTCTCCCTTTCCTCTACTACTAAATTGCTACTGAATTCTACCAAATTTATGCCCCCAAAGTGTCCCTACCATTTTGCTGCATAAATGTAATTTATGGAATGCAGGTTCTGAGGAAAAAATCTTTAAGAAACAGATGAAAAGTGAGACTGCAATTCTTTTCCAGACCGATTCACCTGAATTTAGACTTCTATATGCAATGCCTACATTTGTGCTAGATGTCCATGCTCCAACCACAGCAATCTAGTTTCAAACATATTCAAGGCATCTCTATTGCAGCTGTGTGCAAGGGATCCAGACCTCTTTGAGGTTTTGTGGAGGTTAGGAAGGATAGCTTAAAGCTTGTGAGATGTTCCTGGGCACATACCTGGGCTACTGAATCAAGCCTGTAGTCCACACAGCCAACAGAGCCCAGACTGCAATTCAACTTATCTATAAGTGCCTACTGCCTGGTCAGCTGAAAGATGGGCTGCATTACTAGGTCCCTATTGACTGTAACAAGACTGTGTAGTCCTAGATACGGTATGCAGAATTGTATACACCAGTGCTAAAATTCACTTAATAGATCCAATTAGATGGCTCCAGCCAGCTCCAACATCCCCACCACAGCACACATCTCAGTCCAAAACTATGCTTTCCCTTCAACCTGGATCTGATTGATATCTGCAAGTGCTGCACTTAAACTGCCTAATTTCAGTACTCAAGTTCCTCAGAGACTTAAAATCCTGCTTCCACCTGCAGGTGTCTCAATGCTGCCACTTTACTTTTGAATATGTGATTTAAAGTTGCCCTCAAAAGAAACACACATCTAGAATTGTTTATAAATAATATGAACCCTAACAGCAAGCAGAAAATGCATCAAAAGCTGACAGTTTGTTTTGAGATAAAGGAAGGGGAGATATAGTGCGAACATCCTGATGTTTAAAACATTCGGCCAATCTTTTCAGACTGCTGCCCCTCCAGAAGATTTGCTTTATTTTTGTTGGGTAATAGCTAATTTAGGACTTCATCTCCAGCTGGATCTTTAGCCACTGGTGTTATGCAAGTAATTAACGCTTTCTTTATCTCTCCATCCCTTCTTTTTACCTTTATTTTTTCACAGTAGGTGGGCTTTCATCAACTACCTAAAATAATTGACCTACAGAAGTGCCATGTTGCTAGTCAACTGCTTCTACATGTGTATCATCCTCTGTTTCTTTTTCCTAACCGAGAATTTACCCTCTAACAAAGCTTCCTGTGTTTACCCTGAATTGCTTGTCAGAAGCAGAGATTAAAAAATCTCATCCCGTTTTAGACTGACTGCTGGTGTTCTGAGCAAGTAGAAAGGGGGGAGCAGGGAGCAGTGGATGCCTACATGCACAGCAATGCTGAGAGGTTACCAAGCAACAAGACAGAGATGTGTCAAAAGGGCAAGGAAGATGGGGAAGATGAACAAAAGTGCAGACAAAGGATTGGAGAAGATAAAGGGAGTCATTGCGATTGCCTGACCTCTTTCTTATTTCTTACCTGAAGTTGCAACTGTGTCCCTAAATACAGGCTGTGTAAAGCATCCCAATTTGTTTACATGGAGAATGAAGAAAGGCTGGTGGGCTACCTGATCGTCAAAGGACTATCCTGTCAGCAGTCCACTGCATCAGCAGAATGGGACAAAGCATGCATATGAACATGAAAAGTGCATGTTTTTTCCTGGGACAGAGGGAGACACAGTACAAACAGATCTTGTTGCAATATACACAGAGTAAAACAGTCAGAACCTGATTTGACTTCAGGAAAGTTCTCAGTCCGCAGAACAGATTAAATTTTGAAGTTATATTTTCCTGTGTGTATGAATGTCTTAAAATATGCTCTTGCACATACGTTCCACGCCTTTTTCTCTACCAAATCATTGAAATTAGATAAACCTTCTTCAATGGGATAGACAAGGAAAAGTTGGGATGTAGAATCCCTATCTTCCTACCTCAATTTTTGCAAGAGAATTTATATCTATCAGCCCTTTTAATGCATATTCTAGTCCTTTATTAGGTTTCCAAGCTTGACTGAAGTGAGATAGAGTAAATGTTTAAGGAACCATACTTATTTGGATAGCAGTATGGCAAGATAAAATGTCAACGGTTGTATCCAGCTCCTCCTACACTCTTTTAGTCAACTTCAAGAACCCCTTGATAAGCATAGGAACCTGATATTTTGTTTCTCTGAAAGGAAGTTTCCCTATATGCATTCTTGGTATATAAAGAATAGGGAACAAGTGTTTTTCATGACAGTATTAAAGCAGATTAAATTCTTGGGGTTAAGTCTTCTTGCATATGAATTGTCAGAATTTATAGTATCACATCTAATTATTAATCTAAACCATATGTGTAAGTATTTTGTGTTTCCCAATACTGTCCCAAGACCTTTATTATGAAAATTATGACATAAATGTAATGGCAAATGTAAAATGTTCTGAAATACCTTGAAGATAATCCTATTTTCCTATCGCACTTTGTTTTCACAAGGTCAGCATCTTTCCATGCATTGTGGGAAACTGAGAACTGATTTTTGAGCCTTTGGCAACAACGATCTAGTGATGCAAGTGAACAAGCCTATTTTTTATAGGTCATTATTATAATGATGTTTTTAGAGCTTGGGGTTTAGGAAAAAATAGGAATTGCTCTCTTCTTGGAACAATAAAGCTGGAAAAGGACAATGAACATTGGTAGGTGCTGCTTTCCTCAGGAGTTCTTAGTGGAAAATAAAAGTTTGAGCAAAGGAAACAACCCTAAATGCTGCTAAGTCAGTGACTGCCACACCAGTGACATACAAAGAACTGGCTTCCTTGTTATTCAGCTCCCATTTCAAAGCATTTCCTCAAGGTTAGCTTGAGGGTGAGCTGCACCAGAAGGAGACTCCATCATGAGGGCTCAGTACTTTCTCGCTATATCTTAGTGGCAATTCATGTCACACATTATTCATTACAGAGCTCAGGGGCTCCCAGAGAGGTGTGTCACCTGCACTTACAAGCTACAGAAACATGGCCTTATCTCTTAGCCTTTTATAAACTCAGTTTCTGTGCAGCCTTTTATATCCAACAAGTTGCAATGCGATTCCCCCTCTGATAAGCTTTGACAAAGTTTCCTAGAGGGGAGAAGACTAACGTGTATCATTATCCCCTTATGTATCTCCCTCGGTAGCTGGTAGGAATTTCACTGCAGTTAAATAATGTGCCATCAGCCAAATAAAATACATTCTTAAGACAAGAAATAATCCATCAGGTTAGCTTTGCTTTACCCTGTTTGCCACCAGAATGCAATTCAAATAGCAAAATGCCCTATTTCAGGCTGTGATGCCTGTCCATTTATCAGAATGGATATATATATATATACCATGCATACATTAGAGCCACTCATCTGGACATGGATATAATCAGCGTAGAAAGAAAAGCTACAGATTGCATCTGCCAGTGAAACAACCTCCTACTACCCTAATTAAAATAAATAAATATATAAAGTAACTCCACAACTCAATTACTTCTGAGTAAGCCACAGGCTGATATTTGTTCTCAAACAAGATGATCATTAAGGCAATTTATATTACTTAAGAAAACATATATATTTCTGAGTTGAAATAACAGCAAAACAAACTGATCAAGTAAAAACCTGTGGGAGTGAAAGAATACTGTAAATTAGGACACCAGACTAGGCACAGAAAAGCAAATGCCTGGAGAAACTGGATACATGAGGTATTCCTGGAGCTACCACAGGAAGAGCTTTTCCAGAGAGCAGAGGTCACGAAAGCACTTCTTGCATTTCCTAGAACATGAATGCAAGTTGAAATGCTGTAAGACAAATGGAGTAATGGCCTGAAAGTAGGACGGCTGTACTGTATCCTAAACCATAACCTTTTAGAAAGAGGAAACAGCAGGGGATGGAAGGAACAGATGATCCCACATCTGCCTGCCCCGGAGCTGATTTTGTAAAGGTTGGAAGAGTACTGCTCAATTGCTGCCAGAGGTGAAGAGATCTGGCTAAGTCTTTTTAATGAAATCCTTAGAATATGTTACTCTGTCTTAACCAAGCCACTTCATGATGAAATGTATCAGCTGAATTTTAATCAGAAAAGATTTTTTTTTGTTCAGGGTAAAATTTCCATCAAGGGAAAAAACTATGCTATACTATCCAATATGCTGATGATTAGGCCCTCTGTGACCTGAAACCTTCATTCTCTGTCCCAGTCTACCATTTTCCCTGTTACCAGTGACTATTGTAACCATGTGTTATCACCTCATAGACTCCTAGCTCCTTTTTCCCCAGATCCGCATACAAGGGATTTCCAAAGATGCTTTTTCCAACCCAAGACAAAAGAGCAGAAAGCTTCTCCTCAAAACATTGAACTTACAATTGGAACTTATTCCCAGCAAGTTCTTACAATCTGCAGGTCATCCAGAAAGGCTGGGAAACTGCCACTTCTCAACTCCTGTACTCCCAAGTCAGCACCATCCAGTGCCATGCTAGACCACGTACCTTTGCTTCAGTTTTACTTGCATTAAATAAGGAGGGCACAAGGTTAAAACAGACATGTCTTTGAAGACTGATATGCAACGGTGCTTTATTCTTGCCATCATTCTTTATTCCTCAGATGGAACAGTCCTTGATTGCACAATTAATCTCCACTGACCTTATTAGGTTGCATTAACTATATAACATCAGAATTCACAACTCCTGCTTGTCTTTTGATCCAGGAATCCAGTTACGACACACGTGGAACAGCCATGCAACACCAGCATTGTGCATGTAGGCCACTTGAAATATGAATGGCCACTATTTAAAGAGTGGAGACATTTAGGTATAAATAACTGAGGAGTGCAATCAGCCCCAGAACATCAGCTTAAAAAAGCATGCTTGCCACTTGCTTACAAATGCTTGTTTCCCATTTGCAATGCTTGTTTCTGTAAGTTTGTTTTTATGTTTTAGAAAGCTGCTTTAATCTTAGTTTGAAGTGAAACTTGCTGGCGTCAGCCACTGCTGAGGGGGGAAAAAGGGAACTTCATTTTGAGTAAATTGGGTCAGTTCCCTTCTTTGTCATTATGAATAATTTCATTGCTGTGGTTTTAAGAAAGTTACGTAAGCTGTCTGGGTCATGGGGATGCTCAATTCGCACAGCAGCAAATGGCCAGAAGATGTGTAGAGTTCCTACTTACACATACTGCGAAATTCAGATTTCTTCTTTTAAGCATAGTGTTTATAGCAAATAAAATCAGTTCCACCCAACATGAAATTCATACCCTCATCTGAAATAGACCATTCCCGCATTTAAATGCAGGTAAGGAATACAAGCCTTTCCATTGCTATCACACTTTTTCTGTTTTATGCATTGAATTAGTTTGAATTATTAACTGACAGCATAATTCCCTAGATAATTCTTGTTAAAACCATATTAGATATTGTATAATTTAACACAAACATAAAATTCTGCATTACTTGCCCTGTAAGCCTGTTGTGAATATTGTGAATCAGCACATCACCAATATTTTTACTTTCACAGTCTTTGAGGGCTCATTTCTTTCATTCTCAAATCTCTGGGTATTTATTTCTTTGGATGCTTTTTGATCCTTTCTTTTCCTGAAAATATATTATGTATGATCCCAAAGATGTGGAAAGAGAAGGAACAGCGAGACTCGCAAATAACACGAGTTCCCTTTGGAACAGTAGTTCCATAGGGTTTTAAGATACCAAAACATTTATGCATTGTCTTTGAGTTCTGATGTTATTCTGTTATGTGGATGCGAGCATACGAAACCTCTCCCAGAGAAACTGAAAAATCTTATTTTGAAATGCAGTCAATCATAAGAGTTTTCATTCTTACCTTTGACCATTACAATGTAACAAAGAAACAGGAGATAGATTTCCTGATCTTAAGGAACTACATTAGGATTCAAGTTCTTCAGATTTATTCTTTGGCACTCATATAGTCTTCCAAAGCACCCTCAGCTAATTACTTTCAGCTAAACTGTCTCCATGGCTTATACGAATGTGACTGCACAATATGAATCTTCTCATTCCTGTGAAGAAGGTGATGTGTGAATTATTCATATTGAGTGTTCTGAAACAATTTGCCATTTTCCTGGAAGGAAATTAATATTTATTTATTTTGTAAAGGGGAAATAGTGCCTCACAGTCTGATCCAGCTGCTGTTCTTTCACATCTAACATCAGCACAAGCTTCTTATTTTTATTGCTTAGAAATCAAGCTACAGACTTTAATGAACTGCACTTTTTTTTCCCTTATTGCTACATCTGTCTTTTTAATATGTTAACAGGGGATTACAGCTACTGCGGTTTGCAAGTTGTGGTCTCAAGATGCAGCGTTTTCAACAATTCCTCCAGGAGACCCTGCTGCAGCCTAATGCATTGCACTTATTCATAGCAACATGTCCTAAATATCGACATGCTGCCATCAGGCATGTAACTTATACTAAATTTAAAATCAGTCACAGTGGAGCACTTCCTTCCTACTCTTCCTGGTAGCACATATGTATGTGTCAATTCATTACCTTCTAGGCCAGTGAAATGTTTAAATAAATGGATTTTTTT
Source organism: Forpus xanthops (assembly GCA_032466535.1). Taxonomy (NCBI): domain Eukaryota; kingdom Metazoa; phylum Chordata; class Aves; order Psittaciformes; family Psittacidae; genus Forpus; species Forpus xanthops. The sequence goes on along the minus strand of JASSUY010018998.1, from coordinate 26,279 downwards.
TAATTCTTTAGAGTAAAGAGCTTTAATACCTTCACTCCTCAGAGGCAAACCTCCCTAATCTCAACCAACAACCTTATCAGCAGTTCATAGCTTGGACTAGCTGTGGAACAGCATCTTCCAGACAAGCTTTTTAGTCCAAACCAGACATCAGTTCTTTGGCTGTTCCCCTAGATGTCCTCACAGGCTATCCAAAATCACTCACAGACCTGTGGATGCCCACTAAGCCTTAATTCTTCACATCACTTTAATGTCACTATTGCTACACGCTGGCACTGCTGCTAAGGCTAACTTATTAAGCCCTATGGACTCCAACCTTATTATGTAAAATGAAAACTGTGTCAGAGACAGAATTTGGCCAAATGACCTAAGAAAGCTGGCATCTTATGCTGGAAAGAAAGACACAGAAATGTGGTTCAAACTTAAACTGGAGATTTAATGATGAAAACAACTATAAAGCAAGTAGGATTTGTAAAAGAAGGATGGAGGTTTGTATGCTTAATGCAGTGCATTATACTATGCTGTCCCAAACATTCTAATGAGCTCATGTAAAGGTAGCTCTGCTGTCTCACCCATGCAGTATACTTTGTACAATGCAGCGTAGGAATACGTAGTGTTAAAAGGTGAGATGGATACTTGGGTCTGTGTCAAGAGGAGGTAGGACCTTCAAAAAAAGAGTCAAGGTGAAAGATGGGGAAGAAAAAATAGATTGAGTGATGAACTAAAAATGATGATACAGACATTAGAGACATCTATTTGTAATTAGTTTGAATGAAATCTGCATAATTACAAGTCTTTCAATAGGAATGCTCAAGGGGGGAAAATGGAGGCTACTCTGTCCCTTCATCACCAGAAGAAATGAGTGCTCGACTGCTGCTGGGATCCCCTGGCAATAGTAATCTCTCATGGCAGTTCTTAAGTAATAATGTGCCTTTCTGACTTTGCAGTCCCTTTCCACTATGGTAGAATCCTGTTCATTTTCAAGCCATAGACTGACTATTTTCAAGAGGAGAAATACTGCCACATCTTGGAATAATGATTGGAGCTGAAAGCATTTTATTTGTTCCAGTAAGTCTCTCAGAAGAAGTTGAACCCAGTCCTTTTAGTGATCAAATAACACTAAGTTATACTCTAATATTAAAGTGCACAAAGAAACCTTCAGAGAAAGCACCGAGGGTCTGTGCCCCACCTTATGCTTTGCTACATTTACAACAATGAAGTATTATGACTTGAGGATTAACATCCCTTGTCCAAATCCTCTATTACTGCAATATCCTACTGGGATCTTGGTATTCATTATCTACAGTTGCATTAGCACATTCACTGTCCATGGAAACTCCCACATCAGGCTGCATCTGAGGATGACCTACTGCATATATTAAAAGCTGCTTCTGAAACTCTGTATCACGTAACTGCTTTTTCAAAGTCAGTGTAAGGGATGATTTGTGCTCTATCCCTTGTCTTTAAGGGTGATGGACCTAATCCAATTTGGGGGTGGGAAGGAGTAAAGCAGACAGCATAATAATGCACACGCGCCAAAGGTTCCTAGGAGTCACTAGGGATGCAACTGTCTGAGTTTGGGAGAAAATCAGGAGCAGTGAAGTGCTATCTCATGGGTAATGCTGTGAGGCTGCAACCACACTGAACTCAGGCTAAGGAATGCATTTTCCATTTTCTAAATTGTCATGTTCCTAAATGGGCTCTTAGAGATGCTTTGCAATCTTAAAAAATAAGAGACTCCTAGGGCATCAAAGGTCAATTACATTAAGAAATGCTGGATCCTTTTACATTAATGTCCTAATTGTTTTTATTCCAAAGGTTTTCACTCAGATGTCAAATTCAATCTCTTTTTCTCCTGGGTAGAGGAAGCTTAATATTCCTTACTGACACATAATGAACTTTTTTATTTCTCCTTAATATGCAGCTTCTTTAAAATTAATCTCTTTAAATTATTAGCTCAATCTACCATGTAATGGGTGGACATCAAGGAGACTTTCATTGTTTTGGGTTTGGGGCTTTTTCTTCTCCTATTAGGTTTCTGCTATTACCAGTTGCTCCTAGGAAGAAATTAGATCAGGCAGTAGAACTCAGAGGTCAGCAAACACCACCAACACATAAGCGTTGGCAGAACGAAATGTCAAAATCACTGACGTGTAGAATTTTAACCATCTCTTCTTTGTCTAATAAAAAATAAGTATCACCATTGTCTGGTGAGTATTTATCTGGAAAAAAATACTTTCTTAGGAGTTTTGAGCTGTGAACTACCATATATGTTAAACTATCAGAGTGAAAACTGAAGCAAAGAGATACTCCCTAGGACCACAACTCCTGCACTGGTATAGTTTGCTAACGCTCTCAAGGGAAAAGGCAGCTGTGGTAAACACTGCACTGCAAGCATCTGGACAGCTTCATAGCTGAGAAGTCTTTTTCCCACCCAGATATTTTATAGTGCTCAGCATTAGCTGCTCTCAACCTTCCTCCCTTTTTGCCGATCACGCACAACAAAAAGATGAAAGCACCAGGAAGAGATGACAAAGGAGAGAACTGCAGAGAGGAATGCAACAATGAGAACAATTCAGAAGGCAATGAAATTAGGGTAGCTGTATTCACCAGTGATGATCAGCATGGACACTTATCCTCTTAGCACCTTTTAATATCAGTTTTCTCTCTATGTTGCTCAGGTCAGGACATCTTCCAGACTCATTTTCCATTAATCCTTCTGTGCTTTGTACTGGATCTTTAGATCTCACTGTGTTCTTTCTCAGCATTCACCTGGGATATAAGCAGCTCATCATGTTATTGTACATTTGTCTTTACTGTGGAAAATGAACAGACTCCTATTCTAAAAACCCCAGTTGTTGGAAGAGGCAAGTACTATTGATTAAGAGAAAACATCTTGAAAAGCACCAGGCTGGAGTGTCTTTAAGATGCCACCTCAAGAGACTCAAAGAGCATCTGTTACCAGCAGCAGGTTGTTTACCGAGCAATGTGGGATGAGCTGCAGGATGTGGTACTTGTGGGCTCTGCCTGGCTACTCCCAACAGAGTCTTTCATGTCAGATTCAGTAACAGCTTGATTGCCCTGCGAGTGGGAGTTACCATGGTGCTTTGCCTTTACTCAGCCCAGCTCCCACTGAAGTCAGTAGCAAATCTGCTCAACTGACTGCAGAAATCTGGTCAACACTGATGCTCCCTGCAAAATTCTTACCCAAGTCAGGCAAACTGTGTGGCTGGCTTGTCTAGTTCTTATCGTTGTTAGCTGTCTGAGAACCCAGGCTAAGACAGATGTGAGGTATCCAAAAGCCACTATATTTTACTCACCTCTTCAACATGTGCTCACTTCTCAAGACAGCTTGTCACTGGGGTAAATCCTGTCTTTAGTAAATAAAGAAAGAATCAATCGTAATTTTCATAGACTGAATTTTCTGTGAATAATGAAGGTATTTAAATAACATAGAGGAAAATAAAAACAACAAACCACAAATACTCCAAAGAAAATGCATCCAAAACAATTAAGTTAATACCTTTAGAAATGACTTTGTGTCATACAGAAGGATTGTCGGGTTTATCGAAGTGTGTAGGTTGCTGTGAGTGAGTGAGGTGCTGATCACTGGCAACAACCAACTGTGGAGCAATTTGTCTAAGGCAAATCCCTGCTCTTCACAACCTTGTTCTCTGCTCCTCTCTCTTGGACTGGATGACACAACCATGGCACGCTGAAAGCGGAAGGGGGACTTATTTCTTGCCAACAGAAGTGAACAAAGTTGCCCTCCAGCTCATATTCTTGCTGTGTATTTAACATACCACATCAGCATCAAAACCTGTGACCACTTGTAGTTAATTCACATAAAATTTAAGGAATTATCTGCCTGCTACTTCAGAATATACTTGCTGCAGTGACTGTAATGGAATCTCTGCTCTTCATTCCTGAGTTTACAGTGTGCTTAAGAAGACTATGTATAAAATATTAGAGGGTAAGTAAGCTGCGTAACTTGATATTAGCCATCTGCAAGACTAACAGAAACATGACACATGATTGAAAAGTGTCGGCATTATCTGGAACCAAGTCTTGTGTGTGCAAGCAGATCCTGCCAAGGACTGGATGTGTACATCAGCTAGTACACTTGACTGGCCATGCTCCTTCTTCCTCACTCACAGCTGTCAATGCAGTAAGCTGAGAAAACCAGATACACTCTACATAAAAGGCAATGTCCCACTTAGCATATAATGTGAATTTTTACTGTGTTATTTACATAAATTCCCTGTCATCAAATCCTTCAGTTCCTCACTCTTTCTCCTACCAAATCTGTAACTCTTCTGCTGTAGGTTTCCATTCCTCTGCAAGTTTCTGGCATAATTAGGTAACATCATTGGTCATTCAGGAGCACCATGGGGTGAAGAAATGCCCAGGCTTGAAATCCAGACACAAGCACAACTAGCAGGGCTGCTCTTTCTCGCATTTAGTGGCAGGGATCTTACTTAGTGTACAGAGAGAGCAAGGTATGGGTATGCTGAACTAGCTATTTGCTATCCTGTTTTGAGCAGTAAGATACGAAGGCAATACTGTTTCTATGATACTTTTCAAAATATTTCAGTACTAAATACTAAGCTCTACAGATCAGATCCAAAGCCACTAAATAGCACAGAGACAGAGAACAAAAAGGCCTTTTAAATGTCCTAGTCCACCACTTTTTTGATGCAGAATTTTTCCTTGGATTTTGTCCAGTCTAGTCTTTATTGTCCCAGCACTTCCCTTCAGAGGCTGTACTCTTGCCAAAGACATTCAGACAGATGGTATGTGCAAGTCAGGAAAAAAAAGGACATTTCCTGGTTTGTGTTCCTCCAAAGATACATTGGGATGCTTTCTTGGTATTTGGCCATGATTCTTCTGCTGGTAAAATTTAATTCATTTTAGTAAAACATCCTCATCTCTCACCCTTCACTCCCATCAACTACTGATTATACGTTCACTTGTTGGCAATCAGAAAAGAGGTACTTTAAAATTAAGAAGTCTGCCATGGAAATTCATTACATGTGTTCCAATATATATTGTAGTGTGCACTGTATTTTTGTTGTATTATATGTATTACATTAGTATTGCCTTCTGTAATTGCAATACAGACTGTGCATTGAGATGTATTATATTTATTAATGGATACATTATGTGTTACGTCATGACACAGAACCTAAATTTGCACATTAATTAAAATAAAACCACAGGTAAAACACTACAAATAACAGCAGGATCTTTTATTTTTCCCTGAAGACCTTAATTCTGACTTATTCAAACCAATGGAATTTTTGCTGTATCCTCCAGCAAAACCACATTATTCCCATGGCAGAGAAAACACTATTTCCTAGTTCTAGGAAATCCCACAGCTTCCCCAAGCTTCCCCAAATAGTGTTGCTCCACTTTAACCTTAGTGAAGGCCTTTTTCCACGTACAAACTCTTTCTTCCTCAGGGCGTTTGCAGCCTGTAAATAAATTCACAGCAAACTGGTTTAAAATAGAATGATAACATACACAGTTAAGATTATCAACAAGTTGTGTGAAGAATAAGGTTCTTGAGCTGTAACACCTACAGGAAAGCACCAAATGGCATTTTTGCCCTGAGCACAAACAGTATGGAAGTCTATACTTCATGATGGTCAGACACAAGCTATCTGTATGTGTCTCAACACCCCATATGCAAGTTCTTACAGTATTTTTCTTTAAGTTGCTGAAGGAAGGAAAGAATCATTTGGACACAGCACTGGACTCCCAGCTTTTTATACAGGCTTTTGTTGTTGACCTTGGACAGCATCTGTGTGCACCTCACTATTTATAGAACATGCTCTCCATTTATATTTTGGGAGTTAAATTACTATACTGACCATGAGATTACCGGTATTGCTTATTGAGATAACATGAACTGTAGATGTTAGAAAAGTATACTAAAAACTAGCAATTTTACCAGCACATTGGTGCAACGCACTCACATTTCATTTTGGAATTATCTCCTATGAAATTTTTGGCTACTTACAATAGCAAATCAGACCAAATAAAACTGGACTAGAGAACTTTCCCATTCATTTTGCATAGTATTTTTTCACTGCATGCAACAGAAGTGGAGCACCGTATGTAGATGTGCAAATATAACATGTAAACTGTGCTAAGGTACGTAAAATAAGAAGGTGATTGGTGACAGCCAATATGGCTTCACTTAGGGCAAGTCTTGACTGACCCATAAGGTAGCCTTCCACAATGGGGTAACAGCACTGGTGGAGAAGAGTGACTGATGTCATATCCCTGAAAGAGGACAGATTTAAATGAGACATTAGGAAGAAGTTCTTCACTATGAGGATGGTTAACACTGGCACACGTTGCCCAGAGAAGCTGTGGCTTCCCCAGCCCTGGCAGTGTTCAAGGCCACGTTGGATGGGGCCTGGAGCAATCTGGTCTAGTGGAAGGTGCCCCCACGGCAGGGGTTTAAACCAGATGAGCTTTAAGGACCCTTCCAACCCAAACCTTCTTATGGTTCTATGTGGCTTTTTATGTCCATTGTGAAATCCATAAAGACCTGTATTCTGAACAGAAAGATAATAATTATTTTCATTTTTTCCTGAGTGTACCGTACAGGTAGTAGTCCATACGATTTTTCTTATTTTAAAATATTTACTTCAGTTCCTTTCTAATAGTTATTCTTTGTTCTTTTGATTCCCTGTTTGTCTTTTGTTAAAGGATAAACTAATTTCTGAAAAAAGAAATGGAAGCATTCTCAAATAAACTGCATCTGATATATCCAACATTTCTAAGGCACTGCTTTATTCCATGTCCAGCTCTAAAATCTAAGCCACAAGACTTCACGTTTCTATAGAAAAAAAGCAAAACGAAACATAAGAAAGCCTTTTCTATGAGCAGCAAGCTCAAATCTTAATTACCTATTGGCATCCAAAGATTGTTTCAGCCATTCACGCAGGTGAAGAAGTGTTGTTCATGTCACCTTGCTGTAATTATGTTAAGATGGGAGTGGAAACCATCGACACATGGCAAATGAAACTGAACTTGAAGAGGGCACTGTTATAAGGAATCAGTGAAGTATGCATCACCAGGCTTTGATCTTCATGCAGCAGGAGGCAATGAAACAGAATTCTTTGATTTAAGAGAGAGTTTTAAAATGAGGATTAGATAGTTTATGAATCACAGACGGCCAGGATTGCAGCCAGCACTGCATGGATGCACAAGAACACACGAGAAAGTTTAAGGAGCCTTCCCTCTCCTTGCCTCACTCTTGGTCCTTGGACTTAGTGGATATGAAGGCTTGAGTAGAGAAAAAGGACTGGAAACCCCACAAAGTGTAGAACAGGCTCACACAGTCCTTTCATTTTCTGGGCTAGCTGACAGAGCAAGGTCAGTGAGGAGACAGCACACTGGATGGGAAAGAG
>JASSUY010018998.1:0-18758 GCA_032466535.1 Forpus xanthops | reverse complement strand
GAGGAGACAGCACACTGGATGGGAAAGAGGAGCATTATCACCTTTAAATGTTCTAATAAAGTATTTTCAGTACCCATGGATCCCACGTTAATCCAAATGTAGAATAACTCCAATAGAATGCATTCAATACTAGATTTCAAATTGGGTTGCCAACTTCTGTGGGTCTGTGAACTAAAAAAGACAGTTAAGAAAACTAAACCTCCTTTCAGTAGGCTTAAATTTTTAAGATACAGTTTGGATAACTTGAAGACTTGATGAATCAGTAAGACAGATGGCTAAAATCCTGCCCTAATATTTAGCAGTTCAAAACCCGTATGCCGCTTTTTTCTATCTCCTAGCACCTTTCCAGTTCCGTCTACATCTCTTGAGCACAACGTTGAGGTGTATTTCAGATTACATTGCAGATGTCTGCTGGTAAGTCATCCTGTAGACTACAGTCTTTCCTTCCAAGGTTGTCCCACTACTTATGAGCAATAGCAAAGCAAGGATGGTCTGGAAGTTCCTGGCTGTAAGTCAAGAACAGAGATTTTCAAGATTGTCTCCATGGTTCAAATGTGTATTTGTGGAGAGCTGCAGATAACAGAGTGGCACTGAGCTGGGATCTAAGCAGAAAGTGAGGGTTGAGTTGAGCAGGTCAAAGTAAACTACACCAAAGATCATGAGTAGAAATTTGATATTCTGATCATCACTCTAGTTGTTAAGCTAAAAAACCTTCACTAAACCGGCACTCTGTATAGGGAAAAAGAAGTCTTTGCTATCCTAACCCAAGCACAGAGTGACTGATCATCAACACTTACTAACTAATCCTGACACCAAAATGTCATCACAACAGTGGAAATGCTACACCAAGCCTTGCTGTTCTTGTCATCAGGAACTGATTCTTGTACTTTGTAAATTTACAGGCAGAAAGGAATACACCAGGGTGCAACCTTAAGTGAACAATATGTAACCAGCCCACATTTAGATTAACCAAGATGGGTATCTCAACAGTAGTGTCCATATTTTGGATGGTATCCCTCTTTGCAAAAGCTCTGTGTCAATCTGTGGCTCTCTTGGCCACCCTAGACAGTTTGTCTTACACCCCCATAAGATGACAAGATTCATTATTTTAGTTGGCATTACATGCTTGCCTTGCCTTTCTGATATTAGGAACAGTGTTTGACTTTGCAACTTCCCCTACAAATGTTCCACTGATTGACAAGTCATTGCATTTTCTACCAGCACAAGACAGGTTGGGCTCTTGGCACCAACTTGCTTTGGTTATACTCATTCTACTTTCACACTTGACATGGATACCCTCCTACTGAATGCTCCAGCACTTCTTTCCCCATCAGCTCTTAGCTACAACAACAAAACAACCCAGCACATTCCAAATGCTGCAGTCAGAGAGGGACATATAAATATTTCATCATGCACTGGCTCTTAGAAAAATATGAACAAATTAAGGCTCTCATGTCTCGCTGTGAGATCAGTATTTTATCTTCCCTCTATTAAAAAAGTAATAATCAGAGAAATGCTGTAAACTAACATGAGGTCTCCTGAGCAACATGTAGCATGTCATTAGTCTGCTATTTATATCATACACAGAGCCCCAGAAGCCATGGTATAAGGAAAGGGTATGCAATAATTAGTGCCGGAAGGGTATTGAGTTCAACGTGCAAATGAAACAAGTACTAATCATCCAGATGGTGTCATCTCTCCCGAGTTTCACTCTGACTGAGGATTATTAAATTGTTTTAAAAAGAATTTTGTTCTTTTCAATGCAACCCACAGAAAAACAAATGCAGAGGGTTAAGAGGCAATACAACATCATTTATTATTGCTGTTAATGAGTTGTGGGGTAATGAGAGAGCAGGTCCCTATTGTGATGAAGTCTGTACAAATACAGAGAGATGGACCCAGCTAAATGTTCTGAAGGGCATCACAAAGTAGCCTAGATGTAGAGCAAGGGGTATCTGAAGTCATTTCCACATGATTAATGTTTGTGACATCCTTTTCATTTCCACAATCATTTTAACCCCTCCTCTGTTCATCATCACTTTTCACCCTTCTAACTTTGCCTTCTCTTCTGATTCCCCTCTCCAAAGTTCTGCTCCCAGAATGTGACCTTGGATTTCAGCAAGAATCCTGATTATGTTCCCATCTCTCCTCTTTCAAGAGCTCTTTTGAAAACAGCACTTTCCAACCAATTCCTTCCTGCTTCACAGAATCCACAAGCCCATTAGCAATTTATAGCACTGTATAAGATCAGAGTCATCTGTGAGGCTAAAATCTGCTTTTAGAAACCAATATTCTGCTTTTGCTGAAGCTGGAAAAGTAACATGGTTTTTAATGAGGGCAGATTCTGATGCACGTTCTTTTCTATATTTTCAGATACTTTAAAGCCAGACTTAGCACCTCCTACAGTGATATACTACCATCAACAAAATGCAGGGTAGCTCTAAATTCTGTGTCAACTCGATGTTTATTTGTCCCTTACTAAAACTGAGGATGCTATTAATACTGTTGTTGTTACTATTATTGTTAATATTACCATTAACCATATTCTCCCTGCATTCCACATTTTGTTTACAATAGTACTGGTTTACCAGATTCCACATAAGGCGCCAAACTGAATAACTCAATCAGAAATGACACTTCCAACAGTATTACTTTCACTACCAGCCAACATAAAAAGAAGTGGGGTTCTGTGTTGTCACTGTTCTCATTCATCCATTTAGAAGAATTAAAAAACTGTGGGTCTGCCTGTGACCACATTACTCACATTTAGCTTAACTGCTATCAAGACACCACTTACACTGATGCAAGCAAGTGGATAATTACCTGCGTAAGAATAATACGGTGGATGTGGAGACCAGAATTTAGTTTCCTGCCATGCAAAAGATTTCCTCACGTTTAACAGAAGGGGTCAATGCCCTAGGGCATTAAGATGGGATACCACACGGAGAAGAGAAAAGAGGGGAACATTTGGCTGGGTATTTCCTTTCACTGGATGCTTTTACCTGACCACTAATCTCCTTGATCTTTAGGGGTGCTGGTTGTTAATTCTTTATCTATGAAATGAGAGTACTAGATTTCAGGTGACATTGCAAACATAGATAATAAAAGACCATTGGTTGCCATGACCCTGTGTTGTGGTTTAAAATAGGGAGAAGCCTAAGAAACCTTTCAGAAGGCAGCAAGAGGGGCAGCTTCTCAACACTCAAGTCTTAGTAGGCTCTCAGCCAAGTTGGCCACCCAGAATTAAGCACCTGAGTTTCCTGTACAATGACTGGGAGAGATTAAAAACTGGTTCCACAATTACCCTCCCACTGAGGTAGGAGTAGGGATTTCTTGAGAAGTCTGTTCAATTTCTCACTTCCCTGTACGTCAAGGGCTTTTTAGGTTTCAATCATTCTAGGCTTCATCAGGCAATTACCTCCCACTGGGGACACAACTGGAGGTGGGCTAGCTGTGGAGCCGCAGCCTTGAGGCTGCAGCTGGTTGAGTGCATATGCCAGTTGTTTCTTAGGAAAGAGAAGACGTGCTGTTTTTAAAACTCAAAACTTCCAGAAGAGTTCTAGACCTTCATCTGAATACCCCTCTTAGAGTGGATGCTTTTTTAATGTGGGAGGAGTTACTACACAGAGACTTCAGCATACCTCTTTCTCCATTAATGGCACTAACTGGGCACCGTACATAACTCTAAACCACTGCTTTCCTCTGGGTGAGAGGTACACCATTAGCTATAGGTCTGGGGAATGAAGAAGTGGCCAAAACAATTCACTGCTGCTGGTGCTCCTGATTAGCAGTGCAATGAACTGCTCATCTTGTCACCAAGCGCAGGAGTACAAAAGGCTGGTGACTTTATTGCCATTCACCCAGAGATTGGTCTTCTGTGCCAAGCCTCGCTGCATCCATTAGGTACATTGCCCTTGGTCATGTGAGGGGCTGAACAACCTCTGTTAGCCAGTGAGGCTGTGGGAGTTTAAGGTTATCTGGAGGTGGGAGTTAGACTTTTCATGGGAACGTGATGCTTTTATCACCTCTTGCATGAAGAAAAGTCTCTTGCAGATCTCCTGAAAGGGATTTAACTTCAAAAGAAAGAATGGGGAACTCAGTGAGTGATAGCAAGCAATGTATAGGTCTGAGATGCTTGTCTCTGCTTCAGGTAGTGTGGCAGAGGGCCTACCTACATGGCTAAGGATCCAAATGCTGGACTACGGAGCACTTTTATTTCTTCTTCTGTGAAATGCATACCAGTGCTTCATCACAATGTCTAATGGTGCCAGTATGATAGGTTGGGGAAATCAAGCTTTACCTCAATCTTGCCAGAGCATCAAAGAACATGTTTCAGAGTGCAAGGGAAGAAGCGATAACTGTATCTTTATAACAGTTCATTTGCAGCAAGAGCGAGGGTCAATGGAGTCAGCAAGATGACTTTCAGAAGTGGCAGCAGGAATAAGACAGAGCTACTCATCACACTTGCTGTAATACTGAATTTTCTTCCATTGCAGTTCCTGTTATTAATTCATGACTAGTTCACTCAGGTCCACAAGTATCAGTTGTCTGTCTTTCCCTTTCCCACTCCAAGCTGGAATGCTCAGCATGCATGTCCACAAGAACCGCAAGGCTGGCTTTCCTCTCCTCGCCTTCTCAGATTGGGTAGATTTTCTTTACTGATGTGGAATTCTGGGAAACAAAAGACCCCAGCTGCCACTCTTTCCCATCTGCAATATAACCAGAGCAAAACATAACACCTGAAATTTGCAGCATGGTGGCTTGCAGAGGAGTCAGCCTTAGTAAGTCTTATCTATTCTGTCAGCAAGATGAAGGAGTTGTCCTGTGCTGAGCCATTACCTCATTCCTTTCTTTCAAACCATGTGCTGCATTCCATCTCTTGGAGCTTCATATGTCAAGTGCAGGATGTAAGTGGGGCGTAGGATTTTCCTTTCAGCATTGTTCAGGCAATGACAGGATGCAGCACAGATGGAATAAGCTTGTTTATACTGAATGAGCTAGAGTTATTGATGAAAGGACAGCTTCAACCCTCTCTGAACAACACCCTCTGTCCTGGTATCCTGAGTTTCTCTCCAAGATTAGCCATAACCTAAAAGCAAACAACTTTCTGAAACGCAACTTTCTGAAATACACCCACTTTGAAAGAGAAGCCCTGGGTTTTCTTTCCTCCCCTCCCTTTTTTGTTTTATTTATTCTTTAAACCATTTTTGTCTTCTCCTGTACAACCCAGGTAACTGCAGCATCTTGCTGCAGCCATTTAGTAGGAGGCTCTGTCTTAGCCACACTACATGCCTCTCAAATCTGGGCTTTCCTAATAGATGTCCACACCTGAGGAATGTAAGATGCATCATGTAACCCCACTCAATGAGGACACCCAGCCTTCTGAAATGGAAACCTCAAGTCTCAGTCTCAGAGAAGCTACGGCTGCCCCATTCCTGGCAGTGGTCAAGGCCAGGCTGGATGGGGCTTGGAGCACCCTGGTCTAGTGGAAAGTGTCCCTGCCCGTGGCAGGGGGTTGGAACTGGATGAGCTTTAAGGTCCCTTTCAACCCAAACCAGTTTATAATTCTAAATCCAGGAAGAAGTCTAGTAAGTAAAACCTCACAACCCACCCTCCAATCTCTATTCTATTACCACTGTTTACCCTTACTTATGCCTTTATACAAAAACCTGATAAGAAAAGCCCTTCTATTTCTGCATGTAGATTACAAATTAGTGGGTTTTTACTAGAATGGAGTTGAACACAATTCCTCATAACACAAATTCATTTATTAAAAATGCCTTCTCAGTGCTCAAGAGCAGATAGAAAGGGGAAGTTAAACAGAATTCCAGAACCATTTAGGTTGGAAAAGACCTTTGAGATCCAACTGTTAACCTAACACTGCTGAATCCGCCTCTAAACCATGTCCCTAAATGCCACATCCATGTGTCTTTTAATACCTTCAGGGATGGTGACTCAACCACTTCCTTGGGCAGCCTGTTCCAGTGCTTAATAACCCTTTCTTTGAAGAATTTTCTCCTAATATCCAATCTAAACCTACCCTGGAGCAACTTGAGGCCATTTCCTCTTGTCTAATAACCTATTTCTTAGGAGAAGAAACAAGGAGGAGTTACAGGAAAAAAGGCACAGAGAAGAAAACAGAAAGCATCACCATTCTAATCTACAAAATCTTAATACTCCTAGAACTAGGTGAAACAATACAAAAAAGGAAACAATTACTAAAGAGATGGCCCATCTTCTATATGGAAAGGTATTACAGAAAATGTGTTTTCCTGGAAAAGGAAGATTGGAGATATGATAGCAGAATATATAAGTTTTGAAAATCCTGTAGAAAGGAAATAGGCAATGATCATGCACTATTTTTCACAACCTAAGAATAAGGGGGAGTAGGGACACAAGTGAAATTATGAGGCAAGTATGTGGCAAACATCAAAAGGATTTATGTTTTCCTATAATGCCTGAGGACATATAGGAACTCATTGAAACACAATTTCAGAAATGTCAAAAAGTGATTTGACAGATTCTTGGAAACAAAGCCCATCTACACCTATTAAACATAAATATACAGATCCAGTGCCCAGAGAGAGAAACACCTGAACTTCTGGTCCCTGGGATTTGGGAAAGTTTATCAGGAGAAATGTCACCTTTGACTTTTCTTGTCCTCTTTCCTTCACCAGCTGTCAGAAACATATTCCTGCTCTACAGACTATAGTCTCACTAAGCAGAGTCTTTGGTGCATAGTGAACCGCAATCACATCAGTGATTACATTGGTATCACTACATTAATAATGACATTGAAATGTAATACTTGGTGTTTCTTGCTTTCATAGAAGAAAAGCAAAAGAAGTAGAGGTTCAACATAGGATCTTTTCTACGTACATCTCTCCAGGATAGCAATTTAAGTGACTGCATCTTGATTAAGAAGTAACTGCAATGCCTGAAGTTGGGAAACACAGAGACAGTTATGAGCTAAAGCTTTATGCCTAGAAATTCAAGTCCAAATGCGCTCAGTCTTTGTAGGACTTCTGCTGTGCAGGTATCTGTACTCCTGCTGACTTATGTTGGGGTTTTGCAATACACAGCAGTTCTCTTTTCAGCTATCATTGTATTCAGCTTGCTAATTAACCAAAGGCATGGCCAGAGTGGGGATTTTAAAGCTCCCTGCAATCCACACTTATTACAAGAATAGGAAAAACTATGGATTTACCCCAGTCCTTACGCTAGGAGAGCAATGCATTGTTACACAGAATGAGGAGCAGATCCAGAGGCGGGTTTCCCATGGTATCTATAAAACATGCGACAGGCAGATGTTCTTGCTCAGAGTGGCCAGGTCTAAACTAACAAGCCCTGCTGGGAAGTCCCGACATCATTATTCTGTATTTCTCTAGCACAAACAGAAAAGCTGACTGGCTCCCATAACAAAACTGATCTTAGCCCTTTGCCCTCCTTTCTGATGTTAACATGTAAAATGGTTCAAAACCAAGACTAAGACCATGGCAGTAGTATCAATCAATCCTCTTTCCTCACTGCAACATAGGTGAAGAGTCATAGGAAAGGGAACAGAAGCTTAGAGGCTCTGGTCACAGATGCTGCTAACACTGGAACCATGATCTAATAAGCAGATTATTCTTCAGTACACAGAACCCTTTGGCCATGGGGTCTCAGAGCCTACTTGCTACAGACAAGTATTTACCTTCTGTGCTTTTGTTATGCGCTGCTCTGCATCACTTCTGCCTCAGCAGGAGGACAAAGAGGCATGGAGATCAGCTTGCCAAACTGTGCTGTGGTTAACAAAGCATTAACAAACTTGGTGAGGGAACATATTCTGGGCAGCATACATGTTACCTTCCTCCTGTGCTGAAGTCAGTAATATACTGAATTCAATGCACTCTTTACTCCCTGTGCTCTGGAGATTTCAATTCCAGTAATTAACATAAGATGAAGAAACAGTTGTGGTAATAAAGGAAATAAAAATTCATGTTTGCTTCACCATCTTTTTCTCTTCCTGAACAGATTTTTTACTACTCCTTGCTTCTTTCTGTTCCAACTGCTGGTTTCTCTGTAGAAGTTCTGCACTGAATCATTTTGGGGCATAAACACAGGATTCTGAAGCACCTCAGTGAAATGAACACAGTGTAACAAACTAGCAGCAGACAGAGGGGTTAGCAAAAGCAACGCTCTTACCACATTTCCACTTCTCTCCAAAAGGATCATGAGATGTCAGAACTCCCTTATTGTCACTTGTGCACTCACGGGTAGTCTGCAGGCCTCAGTGTGCGCTGGGATGATAAAAACACAGGATAATTCAGGGAAGGGGACCTCTGGAGGTCATCTAGTCCAATTTACACTTAAAGTCACCTATGTTTCAAGACCCACATTCTTTACATTTTCTTTTTCAATATATCTGTACCTTCAAATGAAAATCAAAACCGTACAAGGTGTGTACACAGCTTTGAGTTCTCTGTAAATTAAATTAGACAGTGAGGTTTTCTGCCATAGAAGACTTGAGAGAATGATTCAGAACTCCCTATGCAAACATGGCAATTAGCATCTAGTGATGGTCTAGTGTGAGGCATCCCAGTCCATGGCAGGGGAGTTGGAACCAGGTGATCTTCAGGTTCTTTCTAACCCTAACTATTCTATGATTCTATGATTTTTCTTAAGACTACACTGTTGAGCTGAGAGAGGCCTCAAACTGGGAAAGCAGAGAAAAAACCCAAGTCTATTGCCTTAAATATACCAAACAAATTAAGTGAGTTTGCACATGGGAAAAATAAAGCAAAACACTTACACAGCCTTAATTGTTTTGAAGAATCCCAGGGGTATAAAAACAAAGATTTGTATGTATAGTGAGTGAACAAAATTACTTTTTCTACTCCCAACCACTTCACTAAGTCGAGGTACCAGAGCTCAGGTGTTCATACTAGGCACAACATCCTACAGTGATCAATTAGATGCACCGATCTCGTACTTGCATACGATTTTACATTGAGTGGCTGAAAACAGATAACAAACTAACTGCTTCCCATACAAAAACAAATGTCTTCCTCCCCAATAAAAGACTGTATAAACTTCACGATTTCCTAAGGCAAAAGAAATTCTCCTGACTTTCGTGAGAGCTGTGGGGCCCTGGGGCCCTGTTCAGTGGGAGAACGTATTTGGTTTAAAGGACTGGTACTCCAAATGGAAAAGGGAGATCAATGACAGCAAGCTGAATGTTTTGTGAACATCTGCCTCCAAATTACTTAATGCATGTTGAATTTGTAGATGTTCAATTCCCTTCTGGATGTAGGTTTAGCCTCTCCCACACAGACTGCTAAGCAAGAAGCAGCACATATTTAGCTCAGCAAATGGAACACAAGGAATGGTCCTGCAGGAGAGGCAAGGATGAATCTCAATCACTAATACAAGAAATAAAGGCAGTCCTATAGCATGACGGTATCGATAGACAGAATTTGCATTTATACATTGTAATTTTAAGTATGTTCCTAAAGCAATGCACTTCCATCCATATTTGGAGGCACTTAAAATTCACAAATGTAACTATTTTCAGCCCCAAATATCTCATGAGCCTGCAAGTTCTATCTCTGAGCCAAAGGAGGAGCACTTCCTTTTACACTGCATTGTTTGTTGAGCAGTTCAGCATCTGATTAAGAAACAAGCTTCACTGGGCTGCAAAAATGAGGCATTTCTCCCCTCATTTTTCTCCTCTGGTAATAACTAAGTGCCACACAGCCACTTGCCCACCATTTGCCCACCAGGATGGAATGGGGAAGAGGACTGAAAGCACATAAACCCCACTGGTTGAGATAATAACAGTTCAGTAATTGAAATTAATCATAATATAATTATAATAGAAATAATACTAGAAGGGAGGTGAGGCACTGGAATGGGTTGCCCAGGGAAGTTGTGAATGCTCCATCCCTGGCAGTGTTCAAGGCCGGGTTGGACATAGCCTTGGGTGGCATGGTTTAGTGGGAGGTGTCCCTGCCCACAGCAGGGAGTTGGAACTAGATGATCTTAAGGTCCTTTCCAACCCTAACTATTCTATGATTCTATGAAATAACAATACTGGTAATAATAATAGGTAACAACAAAGAAACAGAAATGAAAGCTCAGGAAGCACAAGTGATGCGCAATAAAATTGCTCACCACCTGCCGACTGATACCCAGCCTGACATGAGCAGCCATCAGCCCCTTTCAGGTAACTCCCTTCAGTTCATATAGTGGGCACGGTGTGCTGCTGTATGGGACACCCTTTTGGCTACTCTGGGTCAGGTATCCTGTCTCTGCTTCCTCCCAGCTTCCCATGCCCCTCCTCACTGGCAGAGCATGAGGCTGAAAAGTCCTTGGCTGGAGAGAACATTACTTAGCAACAGCTACAAACGGTGGTGTGTTAACGCCACTGTCCCAAGACTGAAGTCAAAACACAGCACTGCACCAGCTACTGGGGAGAAAAATAACTCTATTCCAGCCTAAACCAGGACAACCAAAGTAAAATCTCCTAATGGGCACACAGCCGCCTAGCCCTTGGGAGATTCGGTTTCAAGTCTTTCATTAAAGAGGCCTCAAAGTACACCCTTCCTGGAAAATGCCTTGTTTCCCAGGAACAGAGTGTGCTGGGTGGAAAGGTGATGAAATTCGGCCACTGTACAGCAGAACTGAGATAAACTTTAAAGCTACTTTAGCTAAGGAAAGAACATTGATAGGAAGAGGCTTCTTAGTTATGGAAGGGTGAGAAGTGGCATTACCCCCTCTCCCCTCCTTCTTAAAATGGAAGAAAGTCAGAACATTTAATCTATTCTGTAGCAGTAAAGAAAATTGACCAAGACCTGTGTCTGGCTGCAAAGCCAGGGTTTAAAATTGTGGAGAAAGACTTCCTACTCAAGAACAATATGGCCTCATCTGTGTTGTCCACTGGGAGCAGTTAGGGGCTTGTGCTACTCCCCATGCCACATCCAGGCACCATAGAATTGCAGAATCATAGAATAGCCAGGGTTGGAAAGGACCTTACAATCGTCAAGTTCCAACCCCCTGCCATGGACAGGGACACCACACACTTTTTGTGTCATAAAAAATTACTTTTAGATGTGCCTGTCAAAGCTATTCTAGAGAAAGAACAGCTAAACATTATGGTTAAGTGAAGTTTACTCTTTATTGCCAAGGAGGCTGATTTTCAGAGCATTGTGCTCCCCAAGCAAGAGATACCAAAATATAGAAAGCCAGCAAAAGTTCATCTTTTTTAGGTCATAACCTAATCTTTCTGCAACATTTGTTTGGTAGAACTTTTATTGGAAGGAGGGTAAAGGAATGGAGGCACAGGCATCACTTCTTACTATTAACTCTAGCAGTGGCCTGGAAAGAGAACAGCAAGTCAGAAAGAAGGTTCCTCCTTAAGGTTTATTATTTTATTTAGCTCTTTAGCTTTTTTCAGCACTAAATCGCATTTGGCAAGGAAAAGTGCCTTCTCACAGATGTACATTTTATAACAGGCATTTCAAAGATGCAAGGACTAAAGGAAAGCATTTCTGTCTTAAGTACACTCATCTCTCAAATGACCAGTCAGCATATGTAGACAGAATATTCAGTTACTGTAATTTAGTACACTACAGAACACAGAGTACTGAGAAGCACAAGTCGATAAGAATATTTAATAAACAGGAGCAGAACAGGAAGACTACACTGAATTATCGCCAGCTTGTTATCCTTACGAGTCCTATTCTATCCAATTTACTCTCCTTAAAAACTAATTTTCCTTTATTCCAGTTAGGCACTCAACCTTTCCCACCATTCACAGCAATTGCCTCTTCAGAAAATAGGCAGGGGAAATATGCAAAAGCACAGTAAGGCTGATGCAGAATAATGCTACCGAAGCAAAGGCTGCAAGCGCAGAAGTGGAGGTAGAGCCACTCAGCTTTAGATCAGGGTCTGCTACTGGAATCTTTCTATTTTGCATGATTTAGTGATGAGTTCACAGCAGAGTAGAGCTGTATCTGCCCCTTTTTATGGGGGTCCTTTCATTGAACATATTTCTGTGCTAACTGCTTAAAGTCGGGAGGGACCAGAAAGATAAAGGAAAAAAGGAATCATAAAACTTCCACATCAAAATAAAGGATAACATTTTGGGTCCATCCTGTTAGCTCAGCAATACATTGTCAGCCTTACTCAGTTTCCTGGCTACCATGTTCTCCCCAGGGGGTCAATGTTCATAACAGAAGAGGACAAAGGAACTTACTAGCAGTTGCAGTGGGGATTTCCAATCTCAGTGAGAGCATAGGAGATCATGAAACAGACCTTAAGACCGATCTGTTAAGTCCAGGTTTAGGTTAGAAAAGCAGATAGAAGTATTGTGACTTCAACAGCTCTTCATCTCTTGAAAGCCTGACTCGCCTTCCCTGTGGAAATGCTCACCTTGGCCTTTGGAAGGCCAGCCAGAAAACTGCGCTGCAAAACATGGCCCTGCAAGGTTGAAAGAGCAGACAGAATACCACAGCAACATTCCTTTGCTCACCTACAGGCCTAGGCAGTAAGGTCATTTCTTCTGCTGCTGTGCAGATTTAACCACTGACATGTGCTCACCTTCCACAGCACAACATATATATTCAGGAAAATAATGTTTTACGCAAAAAGTCAGCCAGCCACGTGATTAAAACTAACTGCATAACAATGTATAGATCTCAGACACATATTTGCACACAAATTAAGGAACTGCATGGGTAAGTATGAATTTTTACAGACAACTGACACTGAATTAACTTGAATTGCTACAAAGAGGCTGGACACACATATTAAAGCATTTTCTTATGATTCGTACAGATGTGGCTCCCCCTGAAAACTGACTTCTGGTCAGCTTAGGGAGAAATAAGAAACTAGGTATGAAACAGAAGGATCGTGTTTGGCTCCTTTGCATTGGGTAGTGCTGTAGTTTAAACTCAGCTGGTTTACACCACTGGAAAGTGGTTGAGACTGAAAAGTCCTTGATCAGGGTAAATGTTACTGAACAACATCTAAAAGCATCAGTGTGTCATCAGCCTAATTCTCAGACTAAAGCCATAACACAGCATTGCACCAGCTATTAGGAAGCAAATGAACTCTATCCCAGCCAAAACCAGGACAGTATCCACCCCTTACCATCCATACCATTTCATACCATTTACATCATCTCACACTTCCCACCATTCTGTCTTTAGAGAGAGACATATATATGTATATATATATATATGTATGTGTGTGTGTACAGAAACAGGTATCATTCCCTCAGTCTATGAAACATCCCTACAAAAGCTCATTGAGTCCATTCAGACCATGACTTCAGGCTCCATCTATCACTGCAATCTCTCCAGGCAGAAAAGATGGATGCTGTGTGATGTTAGATTGTTGGAAGCTGAAGCTGGTTCAAATTCCATCACTGTTGATCAAACTTGTCCAGTTCTATCACAGTTCATTCTTCATTAATATGGCTGACAAATGGGAGTCAGGTTCAGATCCTCAAATTCAAAATGGTGCCATGAGTCTTCTAGTGCAGTGACAGGTGTATAGCCACCATGGAAGCGATAATATCAAATGCTATACAGCGTCATACAGTTCAATTCATTGGCTATTTCAATTCAAAATCAAATCTCTTTGAGTCACACACTGGAAATAAATCTCTTTGAGGCACACACCAGAAATCAAATCTCTCTGAGGCACACACTGGACTTGAACATCCTCCCACATTACCCACCAAGTGCATCCACATCCTGGAGCAAAAGCAATCTGATAAATGGACTTGCCTTTACCTGAAGCAGAAACGACCCAGACTGTCTTCCCCAGCAGATTCTTTATGTGCACCACAGGAACTTTGTCCTCCTCTACATTTTCTTAGTTTATTGTCCTCAGCAAGCATCACCTCCTCCTCTGGTGACATTCCAAAATCTTTGCCTCTGACCAGTCCATGATGACTCTGAGGACTCCCGCATGACTGTGATTTCATATTCAAGCTCATTGTGTCATCAGTGCAACCCACTTACTCCATGTAGCATCATTTGCACGATGTGTAGAGCATCCCTTCAAACATACAGGCCAGCACAGGGTTTTGTTATAAGTGAAACACTCATCTTTGGCAGCTCAAGGCTTTTTGCCTTGGTTTGACACCAATGAAGTCAGCTCCAGAAAAGAAGTCAGCCTTATGGATCTGAAAAGTGTCCCTATACTACAATGATCAGCAGCACTGAGAATTTCCTCAATAGTTTGTTGTGGAAATTTGCACTCTAATGCTCACATGGTATGAGGAGGCAACAGCTTTTAAATAAATCCAGATGCAATAGTATGAGACAGTAATTGGTTAAGTAGCATCTGCTCTCAATACATAACCCTTGTTATGGCTAATGAGAGATACACATGCATACATGACTATGGGGAAGATACATCACACCAGGACCAACAAGTTTCATCTGCTTTGTTGTCAGGGCTGGAGCTCTTCAAATTTAGCTGCAAGACAGAACTCACCATAGGGAAAAAAGCAACCCAGCTCATTGTGCCCCAGCATTTTCTTGTTCGAGGATAAGCACAGGGCTGGTTGGGCTGTGCCAGTGGGCTCAGGGACATCTATTGGGCCAAGCAGGATAATAAATGGCATATTATGACCTATTCTATCAGCAAACTGCAGCTATGCTTATCTTTAAAATGAAGAAGGGACTGTATCTGCAAGAGACCTACTCTTCCGTGGCTCATCAGCACTACTGTAAGGGCAAATCTAAGTCATTTCAATCAAAAAAAGAAGAAAAAAAGCTACTTACAACATACTCTTCAAGAAACACTAGGGCTCCATCCACTGCCACTGGGATTAATTTAAAAAATGCCTTAGGTTTCTGAAGGATTTGGATTTAGTGATTATTAAAAACATTCATTAAGCAAAAGAGGCATTCTTTTATAGGTGGAAGAAATCCACTTTTGAAGGTTTGTCCTGTTTCCACTTACTGGATGACACTGAATGCATCTCCAATCTGAGATGGTTGCACCTCCAATCTGAGATGGCTGCTGCCACCTCACCTGTGCAAAAGGGTCACTAAGCCTACCCTCTATAGAAATGCTAATATGTGCAAGAGGCTTCTTTTTACATAAATATTACATTTAGGAGGAAAATCTTGCACAGATTTGAAACCCCATTCATGGGCTCTTACTTTACAGTTGCATGATGGAACTATAAAGTAACAACTGCAAAGTTGCATGTCTCTGCTAGTAGAGTTTTGCGTCTTTCCATTTTTTTATTACTTTTTTTTCTTACTGATCAGATCTTCAAATTTCATTTTTCCTAGAAGGAATTTATTTTTGCTAGAAGAGGATTGTACTGTCACATTCCAGACAGCAATGAAACACCTCGAGCCACTTGTGAAGAGGCAAGTTACATAGTGCTCTGCCTCTGCGAATAGTGACTAACTTTGCTTTGAAAGGCTGACCTAAATTGAAGAATTAAAAAAGGGACAGAAATACAAATCAGTGCATATTCAGAATCCTGAGCAGTTATTTATACTGGGATAAAAGCGTCCAATAAATGACTTTGATAAGATGTACTTTTTTCCCATCGTATCATACTTTTTCACGTTGTTCAGGAGTCAGAGAAAGGCTGTAATTCTGTGGCCTTACTTACTAAAAGCTCTCTAATTTTGTTTTAAACTGCAGTGCTAAGAAGATAATGCCTGTTAAAAGTCTATCATCAGAGAATGAGGATTACAGCATATTTAATCAATTCCGATATAATCAGACTGATTTTTTAGCCTCCTTTCCAAATCCCATAAGGCTTTATTAAAAACTTTCTCAGTCAACATAAGGTAAAGTGCACTGAGGCTATAACAAACAAGAAACTTTATCTCTTACCCTCTCAATGTCTGCAAATGAAAGGAAATTATTTAGTGATGGAAGATCTCTGAGGCCGAGCACCCAAATCTTGTGCAGTTCCCAACATAGCAGTGGTTAATCTAAAGAACTAAGGAAAGACAGACATACAGACATACATGAGTGAGTCAGACTTAAAGAGCTGCTTGCAAACCATGATTTAACTATGCACAAGTGGAAATATAAATGGTCTCCTAGCATAACAGTTTTATATTGGCTAGGAGATGAGATTAGCTCTGAAGAAATACAGCTGGATGCAAACAAATGCTAGCTGACTGTGTATTGCTATATATCGATACAGACATACTTTCAAATTCATACATTTTATGAAGCCAGACACCTGAGTATTACTGCTTGCAACAGAAAGCAATAAATGTCAGTGTATGTAGGTACATAAAGCATAAACAAATACGCTCTTTGAAGGGTTTTATTCTGACTTCCTTATTATAATCCTCCATTTTAACAATAATTAACTGAGGAGAAAGACTTATGTTGCATCTAGTCTCTGTTTCCTTTTGTTATCCAGGTAAAGCTGTCTTGCAAAATTATGAGCACTGTTTGCAAAAGCATTAAGGAATAAGTGATTTGAATCCCATTCTCAGAAGTGGTTTGGCCTCACAGCCTTTATAGTACTACAGCTAGCACATAACTCCAAGTTGCCAGTCACTCTGAGCTACATGGGCTCCAGGCTCCACCTCTGATACTCATCAGCCCAAATACTGCTGGCCTCCCTCATGCATTTCAACACCTCAGTAAGATTTGCAAGGCCCTCTGAGTATTGATCATGAATGATTTTGCAAGATCTAGTAAAAAAACATAGCAAGCCTTTTTCATTGTTCCAAAAGAAAGACTTTTCATAAAGCCCCCACACTAAAGTATTATGTAGAGTTTTATTGTCTTCCCACTGAAAAAAAGAAAGTAATTATAAGCCAAATAAGATGTTTTAATTTATAAGGGAGTTCCTTCTCTCCCTTAGAACAAAGACTTTGTTTTTTAAGCTTTTAGCAGTTCAAAAGTGCTTCACCTCCATATGTGATGTGCTATTCCGTAAGGAATATCATGGGGTTTAAAATATGAGACAGTTGTCCCCTCACTGTTACATATTTTTTTCCACTGTGATAATTGTGGGTTTTTACTCTCACTGGGGGAAGATTTTCCCCAGAAGTGGACAAACGGCAATTCCAGACATCAAACTAACCCTTTCAGATTCAAACAAGCCACACTGACTTGTAAGGTATTTCCTACAACACAGGGGTTGGATTCAAGCACCATTTTAAACTCATCTGTTCCTTCTAGAGCAGCAGTGAACCTTGGTTTTCTCCGATACATCCAAATCACTCAACACCAAACAAGTTTTGAGGTGCAAATACATTTGCTACTTGTTTAGGAGTTTTTTCTTATGCTTTTTTTCTTCTCCCAGAAAAGGGAGGGATTATGTATTTATACACAGTCTTGGACACCTCTCAAGTGTCAATTATCCATGCTTCCCCTTGACTACAATGTCTGCACCCATGTCCCAATGCAGTGATAAATAGCTCTGATGTACCAAAAACCCTCCATGTTCCCCCATCTTGTCATTTGAATTATGTGTCCTGCTGCACCAAACAGGCTGGAAGTTGAGCTAGATGATCCACCTAAGGTGCCTGGACTAGGTGGCCTTTAAAGGTATCTTTCAACCCACCTATTCAATGACAGCTTAAAAAAGAAAGGAGTCTTAGGACAGTAAGTTTTTACCATGCTGTCAGTGCATGTATATGACAGTAGCATGCTGTGTCTGTCGGAACATACAACAGAATGAGGCAAAGTCCATGTAGAGGACTGTGCTTTCAGCCCCATGCATGCCTGACTCAAGCGTTTGGAAACTCAGGAGTGAAAACTTGGTTCCAGAAAAGTGAATTTCCTTTGCAATTGAATGCCACAAGGACAGGCATTCCCTGAAAACCTCATAAAACGTATTTTGTTCTAGAGGATAGGAGTTCATTTTGGTTTGTGTAGTATCAAAGAGAGCAAAATACTGAAATGGCCCAACTGGCCACAAAATTTACTTGTAGAAAGCACGTAGTGGTGCCTGTGCCCCATCCAGCCTGCTATCTTCTCCAAGGAAAGAATCAATGAAGAAAATATGGGGATGGCTCAGTGGTCTTTTCAAAGCTTTTCCCATAGTGAGGATAAGGATTTCCATACTCCAACTGATTGCTCCAGTTCCTTGTGCATATTCCACCTTGCTTATGAGAAGTTCCTCTGAGCCATTACTAGAATGTGAGCTTTGACAGCGCAAAGTCCCAGGCTGCACAATCCCATTTCAGACCCTGAGGGTGAGAATAAGCTTCTTGTGGATTAGAAGTCCATGATGTGTCAATTTTTCCCAGCCCCTGACATAGTCTGAACAATGATATAGGGAAGTAATAGGGAAATATGTAATGAGAATGGGTGATCACCATGGCTAAGGCACCATAACCCACTACTATAAGTGAGCTGAACTGCAGTTATTCCAGGGTGGCAAACATTGTCCTGGTCTCTCCTATCTATTGTCTGCCTTGCTAAACTACAGGCTTTGTGTTTAATGATTTTTCAGGTAACACTGAGGAGGTGAGTAGAGGTATATGCATTCCTTCGAGAATGCGTTGCAGGCACTCTATTACTGCTCCTAGCTCACAGTTTCAGAAACAGCTACTCCAAGTGCTGCATTCCCCCCTTACACACATTTTACATTAGAGTAAACCCAGTGAATCCAATCAGGTTACTGCCATGAGACTGAGAGAAGCATTGTCATGGGTTCAGCAGCAGCAGTCATTTTTCTTTAAGCAATAGCTGGTGTAGCACTGTGTTTTGGATTTTCAGCTTAGGAATAGTGCTGATAACACCAGTGTTTATAGTTATGGCTT
>JASSUY010018996.1:0-13921 GCA_032466535.1 Forpus xanthops | reverse complement strand
TATTTCTCTTTTTCCAGTCATCGGGAACTTCACCTGACTGCCATGATTTTTCAAATATGATGGACAGTGGCTTAGCAACGTCATTCGCCAGCTCCCTCAGGACCCATGGATGGATTTCACCATGTCCCATGGACTTGTGCACATTCAGGTTCCTAAGATGGCCTCAAACCAGATCCTCTCCTACAGTGGGCCTAAAGTCTTCATTCTCACAGTCCCTGTGTCTTCCTTCCAAGACTTGGGAGGTGTGGTCAAATCATTTGCCAGAGAAGACTGAGGCAAAGTAGTCATTAAGAACATCAGCCTTCTCCAAATCCAGGGTAGCCAGTTCTGATAGCTTCTGAAGAGGGCCCACGTTGTCCCTCATCTGTCTTTTATTCACAGTGTACCTATAGAATCCCTTCCTGCTATCCTTAACATCCCTAGCCAAGTTTAATTCTAACTGGGTCTTAACATTCCTAGCCTGGTCCCTAGCTTCTTGGACAACATTCCTGCATTATTCCCAGGCCAAAAATGGTATCTCCAAGCTGTTACATTTTTCAGTCAGAAAGCTTGTCAATTTTGTGCTTCCTGTAAAGCACGTAGGGCTCTACAGAAATTAGCTTAACATCTGGAGATCATGTGTAATTGATAAGAAAAGAAGATCCTATTTTACACATGTTCTTCAGACCAGATGAACTAACTGTGCAGGTGCTTCTCTTTCTTCACCTTTTTTCGCAGGTTAGGCAGCGAAAACTTTTATTAAAAGATGTGGACCTGACATGTTTTTTTTGGAGGTTGACTGTAAATAATGCAGTGTTGAAAGAAATAAACTGTGTGCATGTACGTATCAGGGCACTGTGACCAGGTAATCTAGGAAGTCTCTGCTTACAAGCCCCATATAGAGAGTTGCTTCTGCACAGTGCTTTCAGACTGATTTGGCCTTTTCTATCTGTGGGACATGTGAGCTGTTTCAGAGGGGCAGGAAGCTCTGCTACACAGCTTGGTGCAAAGTTCAGGCAATATCAAATTTTTCATTGGGTTTATTTGCTGGTATCTTTGACTTTATCCATAAGACATCTGCTTTATAGCTGGCTTACGCTTGAGTCACTTGTGGTACGGACAGAACTCACTCATAGCTCTCTGGACAAATGAACCCAGAGCATCTGAGTAGATGTACAAAATGTACAGAGGAACCATTTTCTAACTGAGGAAGTGGGTGGTAATGGGTTCCATCTGTTATTGCAGACAGATAAATGAAGAGAGGAAACACCATCAATAGTTTCAGGAATGTTTAGCTTTTTTTGGCTGTTCTAATTTGTTTCTGATAGACTGTTATGAACTAGTATACTGGGAACTGTGGATCAGAAAGGATCAAATTTTTCTCTTGCAAACTGTAGCTTGGCACAGGAAATTTCTTTCTCTCTAAACAGTCTATGAGCATAGTAAAAGCTAACATAGAGCACAAACATTTTTCACTGGATGTCAAGAGTGTTATGGATAATAGAAAGGACTTTCCTTAAAAGAAGTTCTAGAAATCCCATCAGAGGAATTAATTTTATGAATGAAGTGTCCTCTGGGGCATCTTTTACAAAGTGTTGCTGTATTTTATTATTTGCTTTATAGACCTCTTTGCATTACTAGTGGATGCTGCCTTAACACACACCTTTATCCTGAGGTCTAGTTATTTCATACGAAGTCAACGGCATGTAAGTGCCATGACTGAAGCAAGAAACTCAAAATTCTAGAGCATTGCTTCATAACACAGAGCTCATGCCATTCAAAGAATTTGCCTAAAAAAGTATATTTCTAAGACTTATTCACATCATTCTGCAAGTAGATGATACTGTAGCTAGAATTTCCTTCATGTGCAAAAGAATTGTTAGATATGAAGTTTCTTACCTTTTGTTGGAAATTATGTCCTGGCTTACCAAGATTGTACCAAATATATATATTTTTTTCTTTTATCCCAAGCAGAATAATTAGCTGACTGCAGTATATTTAGAAATACTGGGGATAATGAAAATAGACATGCCCACTGAAAATCTGATGCTAAAAAAATATGAATATCAAGTTAAGTTATGCCAGCCAAAAAACAGAAGGCAAAACTGTTCTCAAGAGATGCAGTATAGAAATGGATGCTAGATTACTTCTAAGTGAAAAATTTGGGAAGTTTCTCTGAAAATGTAATAAAGATAGACCTGGGTTTATTTCAATTTTATCTCCTTGATACCTGTAGTAGGCAATGCCTATACTCATAGTCTCTCAATGAAGAGAAATAAGCACATCCACGATGCTGTGCAACCTTGATCACTCTTAGAAGTTCTTTATTGTGTAGGTAGGTTGGTTAGAGTTACGAGGATGATAACTTTAAAATCTCAGCTGGGTGTGTAACAAGTTTCAGGCTTACAAATATGCAGGTCATATGAAAATGTGATGTAATTTCTTGAAAAAACTATGTCTTTAGAAATAAGCAAGTTGACTAGAGAAAGTATTTGTTGTCATCTGTGTTACTGGTAGGTAATTAGGGATAATTCCTTCAACCATAGAAGACTCAAACATAGAGTGACATTCAGAAAGGACCATGATTTTAGGAATGGACAGTCCCTCAAGAAATGCTTCCAATCTATGCCTGTACTTTTTCTGCAAGGAAAGTTTTGCTGTTGCTGACTTCATGCTTAAAAAACAAGGTTTTTCAGGACCTCTCCTCTCTTTAAAAGAGCAAAGACAAATAGCCAGGCTTAAAAAAGTAAGTAGCTAAATGTCTTCTAGCAAAGATGCCACGAGTATGTAATGATCACTTCATTAACTGTAAGAACAGACAAATAGGAGCTAAAAGGACAAATTACAGACTTAGGATTTATTGCTACATCCAGAATGTTGGACAAATTAGTGCTTCCTTGCCAAAGCTTCTCTTCTGACAAAAGAGAAAACACAACTGATGTGCATTCCTCCAAATGATCTATGTTTAGGGCAGTAGTAGCCTGGGACGCAAAACTCCACTGTGTTTCTATTACAAATTAATTGATGATGATTTCTAGCTATATTGTTGCATTATTTTTTTGTAGTGCAGGTAGAGATTTTGGTGACTGCTTTGTACCAGAGGCAACTTCCTTATATCACACCAAACGTCTCATTCCATTTCAGCAGAAGACAGTTAGTGAAAAATTAAATGTATTTTGTGACATTTTTTAGAGAGAGAAGTTATTAACAAGGCAAATTATTTAGAGAAAGATATATTAACAAACAATATACACAACTATGAGAAGTGAGCTCAAAGTGAGAGCTATGTTGTTTTTCAGAACAGAGTATGATACTTAAATAGATCTAGGAACACTTGATTTTCTGATGTTAAAAGTCAAGAAGTGGATATTCAGTGAAAATGTGAAGTTTTCAAATTGAAGACTGATGAAAACTAATGTTTTTTTGACCAAAACTGTATTTAGGCTTTGGAACTCACACCGTAGGAGCCTGTTGACACTGAGAATATAAAAAAGTTTCATAAATCATTTGACAGAATTACAGGGTTAATAATATTCAAGTTTGTGCAGTTATATAAAATTTTGGTTATTATAAAATCAGAATGCTATTAAACCACATCTTTCTGGGCTTGAGACAGACTCGGTTAAAAAACAGACTTCTGTTCCCACATATGTCTAATGTGGGATTTCTCACTTCTTTTCTGAAGTACCTAGTGCTTGTTGCTGCTTATAAAAAGGATGCTGTCCAGTTGGATAGATGCTGGGCATATTAATTTAATAATTCCTTTTCCCTTTGTCTCTACATATTGTATCATTTTCACATATATTTATTTAAAATGATCCCTGAAAAAGTTCAAGGCAGAAGATGTGAGTTTTTTCTCTTTTATGGGCATTTATATATTAGTATGTAACACCTAGCATGTGATGTTCCTGTTAGCATTTGGTTCTTTGCCAGACCACTGTTGCAGTAAACCAAAGAGCAGAGATCATCTCATATACAAAAAAGTAGAGCAGCGCAAAACCCAAATGTCCATTGAATTGCTTTCATTTCTATTGTCTCCACTTCTAACAAATTCCTGAAACATAATTGATTGTACACATTCACTTATTTCACAGATTCCCAACTGCTGTATGAAGTGGTTTCTCACTAATGAAAATAGTAATGAGAACCATTTAAAGTGAAGCATAAAAAGATTTAATAATTAATCATTAAGCCTGATGATTTCTGACAAAGGCCTCAGGTACAAACTTATTCTTCAGATGGTTCTTTGCATTTTTATGGCTTTGAAAATTCTGTGAAATACCATCTCAAAGTTTGTGAAGCTGAAGCAGATTACACTTCAGTGAACCCTCATGGAAGTCTCTGTCTCTGCTTTCGTTTTCACTGTGTCCGTGGGCTAGTCAACAGCACCATACATGGCCCATTTGCTGAATTAAGAATAGACCACATCAGTCCTGGGTTATTGAAGGCATAAAACAGAAGTTATTGCCTGCCTATTTGCTACTCGTCATTCTGTCTGCTCCTCAAGGTATGGAATTATGTTTACCAGGACATGCTCCTCTCCTAAATTCACTCTAATACTTCTTTCCCAACAGTACTTCTTGTCTGCTTGCTTTCACCGCCATCTATCCTCTCAGCTTTTGGTGCAATGTCAGTGCACCTACACAAGGCAACAGAACTGGATGCTGGATACATTAAGTGACAAATTGGGTGTCCCAGACTTCCCTTAAAGTACAGCCATGTTGCAGTGAAAGTCTTATCAAAGAGCATGAGCTAAGTAATGCTTTAGGGACGTTCTCTGATCTTATATTTCAGTCATGAGCCACTATAGCTCTTGACCTGTATCTCTCATCTTGAAAGGCCAGGCTAAACTCATCACTGTCTACATGAACAATGCCCAAAACAGGAGGTCAGAGAGTGGAAAAAGTATTTTGATTCATGAAGCTGATGAGCCTAATTTTTATTGAATATACCACTTCCGTTTGCATGCCTTATGTGACAAGGGATTTCTAATACTCTTTAATTCTAGCATCCGTGTTAAGGGATAATATAATGATAACCACACCATCCAAGACTTGGGGCTGTGAGAATGAAGACTTTAGGCTCACAGTAGGAGAGGATCTGGTTTGACATCATCTTAAGAACCTGAACTTACACAAGTCCATGGGATCTGAAGAAATCTATCCAGGGGCTTGCAAACGAAGTTGCTAAGCCACTGTCCATCATATTTGAAAAATCATGGCAGTCAGGTGAAGTTCCCAATGACTGGAAAAAGAGAAATACAAACCCTATTTTCAAGAAGGGGAAAATGAATGACCCAGGGAACTACAGACCAGTCAGTCTCACCTCTGCTTGGCAAAATCTTGGAGCAGTTTGTCCTGGAAGGCATGGTAAGGCACATGAAAAACAAGAAGGCACTTGGTGACAGCCAGCACGCCTTCACTCAGGGGAAATCCTGCCTGACAAATTTGGTGGCCTTCTTTGATGGGGCTATGGAACTGGTGGATAGCGGCAGAGCAGTTGTCCCCTACCTGGCCTTGTGTAAAGCGTTTGACACTGTCTCACATGACATCCTTGTCTCTAAGTTGGAGAGACATAGAAGGACCACTCGGTGGATAAAGAACTGGCTAGATGGCCACACGCAAAGCGTTCTGCTCAATGGCTCAGTGTCCAGCTGGAGACCAGTAACGAGTGGTGTCCCTCAGGGGTTGGTGTTGGACTGGATTTGTTCAACTTCTTTGTCCATGACATGGACAGTGGGATTGAGTGTGCCCTCAGCAAGTTTGCTAGTGACACCAATCTGTGTGGTTTGGTTGGTACGCTGGAGGGAAGGAATGCCATCCAGAGGGACCTTGACACACTTGTGAGGTGGGACCATGCCAACCTGATGAAGTTTAGCCATGCCAAGTACAAGGTCCTACACCAGGGTCGAAACAATCCCATGCACAGCTACAGGTTGGGCAGAGAAGAGATTCAGAGCAGCCTTGTGGAGAAGGACTTGGTGTTGGTTGATGAGAAACTGAGTATGAGCTGGCTTCAGTATGAGGCCGCAGCCCAGAAAGCCAACCTTATCCTGGGCTACCTCAAAAGGAGCATGACCAGCAGGTTAAAGCAGGTGGTCCTGCCCCTCTACTCTGCTCCTATGAGACCTCACTTGGAGTGCTGCATACTATTCTGATATCCTTAACAGAAAGGACATGGAAGTGTTGGAACAAGTCCAGAGGAGGGCCAAGAGGATGATCAGGGATCTGGAGCACCTCCCATATGAAGACAGGATGAGAAAGTTGTGGCTGTTCAGCCTGGAGAAGAGAAGGCTGCGTGGAGACCCGATAGCAGCCTTCCAATATCTGAAGGGGGCCTATAGTGATGCTGAGAAGGGACTCTTCACTAGGGACTGTAGTGATAGGACAAGGAGTAATGGGTTCCAACTTAAACAGTGGAAATTTAGATTGTATATAAGGAAGAAATTCTTTAGTGTGAGGATGGTGAGGTTCTGGAATGGGTTTCTCCAGGAAGTTGTGATTGCTTCATTCCTGGTGGTGTTCAAGGCAGAGTTTGACAGAGCCTTGGGCCACATGGTATGAGGTGTCCCTGCCCATGGCAGGGGGGTTGGAGCTAGATGATCCTAAGGTCCTTTCCAACCCTAACTTTTCCTATTGCTGCATGCATTCAGTTTTTCAGATTGCCAGAATGTTTTCACCAAGCTCTCACCCTATACTTTTTGCTAAAGACTGCATGATTTCTCTCTTTTGACTACTCGTTGACATTCTTTCTGGTTTGGTAACATAGAAAAATGACACTTATGGGATATCCACTTACTTTTCTTGCTCTTAAATACATACTCTGAATAAAAACTGATTTACACTGATCCCTAAATCTTCCATTAGCTACAAACCCTGACCTCTGTAGCTGTCTATTTATTACTACTCATGGAGTTTTCCGGTCCATGACTGTTTTCATGCTAGCTCGCTCACATTAATTTTACAAGTGAAATTTTGTATGGCAATTTCCTATAATTCAAGGGTGGTATTTGCTGCATTCTTTTCATTCACTAATCTTGTATTTCTGACAGAAGCACTCATGAAGAAACAATGAATGTAGTGCTGAAAGATGGTGCAGCTGAGTTCAAGGTGTGCAGCACCAGGAACTCACAGTAGAAATACTGTTTGTAGCTGAGGCTTCCACTTACACACATGCAGAAGTGTTTTCTTTCTGCTATTTGTCTAAATACACTCTCACTGTTAACTACTGCATATATGCCAGAATAGCAAGTAGTCAGGCGAGCTTTAGGGTTCCCCCTTGCCAGATAGAGCAAGCATATATTTACGGTAAGGGGAAGAAAAGGATGTAACTGAAGCGTCAAAGATCACAGGAGGATGCTGAATAGGAGGACTCTGGGCTTGATGCTGTATGACAGATTTTTTTGGAAAGGCAAAGAGTGCAATGATTTCACCTGATTTTAAAGGTCTCAGGTTTCTCTGGAGAAGACAAGGATATTTTGTTTCCCTACAGGCTTTCAGGGGCCTTGGACACAGAACTGGAGCTACTGTTGCCACTTCTATGAACTTACTTCAAAATAAGTATGCTCCATCCCTGGCAGTGTTCACATCCAGGTTGGGCAGAGCCTTGGGTGACATGTTTAGTGAGAGGTGTCCCCGCCCATGGGAGGGATATTGGAACTAGAGGACCTTGAGGTCCATTCCAACCCTAATTATTTTATGATTCTATGATTCTATAATACTTCTCATGATAGTGAACATATGAAAAGGTGAATTTTGGCAACTATGTTCTTCACAGATTTGTTGGACGCCACTAAAACTCAGTTTAAAGAAAGTCTTGTCACCAAGAAGAACGTTGCCTTCTCCAGCTCCTTTCCTTCTGCAGACGGTATTGCCAGGTCCTGTAAGCTTGACACAAGGGCGTAGACTACTTGGTTTTTCATTTGAAGCCAAACTTCTGATGCTGTTTTGTCCATCCAAAAAGAAATCTTACTGCTTTCTGAGTGCTGTGCCAGTATTTTGGGGCCCACAGAGACATGTCCTGGAGCTTATAAACAATTCAGCAAATCAAGATAAGAGTCAACTATTCATTACCAACAGAGTGGAGTCAGATTTTCAGTACAAATGCCATGGGAGACTTTCTTTGCCAGTAAATAATTGGTGCTTTGCCTTAGTTTATGAAAGTGCACACGACCTTTTGCATTTTTCATGGTTAATAAGGCCGTTGCAATTTAAACTGTTGTCTCAGTGGAAGATCTGAATTAATGTT
This sequence comes from Forpus xanthops, assembly GCA_032466535.1. Taxonomy (NCBI): domain Eukaryota; kingdom Metazoa; phylum Chordata; class Aves; order Psittaciformes; family Psittacidae; genus Forpus; species Forpus xanthops. The sequence continues at coordinate 5,695 of JASSUY010018996.1, read as the reverse complement.
TATTAACTAATCATCACCAGTTAATAACTATCTCTGATGCAGTGCATTTTAGACACCCTTGCTGCATGACATAAGGCAGTCATATGTAGCTCCTTCATTTTTATGTCTGTTTATCTGTTTTGCAGAAAAACACATCTCTGTGGTTTTATTATCTTTATTAAGAATAACCTTTAGGGGAGAAAGAAAAGGTGAATGCATGTTGAAATAACATTTCTGTAACTCCTACTAACATTTGTAATCAGATACCTTTCGGTTTGTCATGGATTCTGTTATGCCTAATGGTTAAACACCAGTTTATTAATGGTGTAAGAAACTGGAATGCTTCCCTTTATCTATAGGGAAGGCATACTGAATGTGAGAACAAGCTCAGCCCTTCTGGATATTTTTGTTCAAGCTGGCAATACATTTCCAATTGTGACAGTGGCTGGATGATGTTGGTACCTTTCCTACTGAGGCTTTTGTTTACCCTCTCCAAAACCTCTCCAAAACCAGCATCATTGACAAAGCCAGTACAAATCTAAACCCCTAAATACCAAGGAAAACATGAGCTTTTTTTTAGATATCCTTTAGGAGTAAAAGTATTGAGGAAATAACAGTGGACAAAGTTGCAAACATAACATGAATTTGACTGCATTACATTTGCCTTGTATCTTTGCTTTTATATTCTTTTTTTCCAGTTAGTTATAAGGTATATTATCATATAGTATCCCTCAGTCTTTCATCTGGGAATAGAACCTGTGTGCAGCCACAGTATGTTTAACACTTATGGGCTGTCTCCTGTACATCTACTACATCATTCATTTTGACTTTGAAGAAGAGAACCTAGGCTGCCTACTTCTCAGATGGTAATCTACAGCATTTTATTATAAAATAGAAAGTAAGCCCATGATTCAGATAATGTTTGAAGGTCCATTTTAACCCAAACAGTTCTATGATTCTATGATTTTGCCCCAAATACTTTTATAGATGAGTCTTCCCTGTCTTGCTCCACAATCCTTTTGTTGATGAGTGGCGTACAGATAAGGGAAGGAGCCTGTACTATCAGATCTAATTTCAGGTGGCGTTGAACAAAGTCTTTAGCGGTAGGCAATTGCGGCTACATACATATCTACATTCCCCAAAAGGATTTTACCATCTATATTGGGATGGAGTACAGAAGAATTTATAGGTAGATTTTAAAAAACCCTCAGATTTGTGTCTGTTCCTTCTGTCCAGATTTCATGTCCCTTCTCCCTTTCCAAGACCAAGTGCTTGTTCTTAGTCGTGTCTTTGAACCAACACAAGAAAATCAGCAGCTGCCCAGCTTCCAAGTAGAGCATTAATTGTAGGATTGCCTTGATCACTTTAGACAAATGGCCATTGAAGGGTGGGTATTTATACCCAGGCACAGTCTTTTGTTTGTTCAGTGATTTTGCTATTAGTATTAAGAAAGAAATAAACGAGAACAAACAAACATTTGGGCAGGATATGCATTTTTATGAGGTTAACTCATCCTTGGGGAAAGAAGTAAGGTTCTGATCAAAGCATAGCCTTATTGCAGAAATATGACTGCAGGGGTAGTTTTGTTTGTTGAGGATTCAGTCTCTAGCAGGCACAGTGCTGAATGATTTAAGAGACTGGCCCAATAGAATAACAACACACAGGAAGGGGTTACCACTGCTGTGAAGTTTAATAGTTCTGAATTAAATTGGTTCATTTTCAAAGCAGGAAATATACTACAGTGTTGACATTTACTACCCTCTGGCAAGAACTTAGTGGGCAATGTGGTTGGTTGTGTTTTTTTTTTTTTTTTCTCCTTCTCTCCCCCTCCCCTTTAACAAGAAAAGGGAGGAAACCTTCTCTTTTTGTTTGTCTTTCACATATCTTCCAGCCAGTAAAGGGAAAAAAAATGCTTGCAAAATAGTAGTAAACCAGAGGATGCTACACCACTTGTTAGCTTTGTTAATAGACAAGGAGGTGTTTACCCAGCCAAGTAATTGGTAGAAGTGCTGGATATAGAGACTGATCTTCTGATTTGCAGTCCCCAGTGCTATCTTCAGAAACACCCTCTTTTCACACTATCATTGCAATTTGCTATTTTGTAAAATGCCCTCAACAGGCTTCCTCAAAGGGGCGCTCAGTCACACAATGACAGTGCATACAAATCAGTACTTTATATTATTGCCAATAAAATCAACTGCAAAAATATAACTGCCATTTTTCCCACATTAGCATTCCTGATGGTACAAATTACCTGAAAAATTCTGGAGTGCAATTCTGTTCCTCAGAAGGCAGTAAATGTTTTGCCATCAACAGAAGAAGAGAATATTCTGCGTATATTCTGCCTGAGGCAAGTGACATTCAGATACAACTTGATTGCTTTATTTCTGACTTGTTCAAAGTTGGAACTTAAGTCATCACTCCTCATTATAAAAAGTGTCTGGTGTTGCTTTTGCCTGTGGACAAAAGAGCATTTTCTACTTCTTTGGCACTGAACTCTGTAAGACATCTCTACCCTGTAATTGGCAGAGACTCTTGTTTGCTAAAAAAGGGATGAGGTAATGAAGTACTGAGTAAACCAGCTGATTGCTCACCAGAACAGGCCTAGCAGGGCACATACAGAAGAAAAGCATATAAATCACTAAAACAAGGAACTAGATGAAAAATTGTGTAGCATATTTGGGCATTTCAGTCATTGCTATACAGGACATTCAGATGCCTGTTCTGAGCTTGTTGTTTGAAATCATTTAGACATTAACATACCAATGCAGTGTATGGATTAAAAGAAATCCTGCTCTCTCTAGTTGGCACATTTTGCCCTAAGTGTCAGACAAATGCTGTTTTATGTTAATACACCACTAGGCTACAATAGCATACTGTGGCTGCACTACATTATTTTTTTTTTTTTCATGTTGACTATGAAGAAAAACAGCTTGACAGAAGTTATATGAAGGTGATAAGATTACACTTAGTAACTACCCAGGCTGGTTGCCAGCCCCGGTTGCTCATGTGCACTTTCAGTAGTCTTCCTCATTAATTGATGTACTATTTTAAGAGCTCACAATACTTGCATCCGGAATTACTCTTTACACATGATCACATTACTAAATATTCCTTCACTCCTCCTTTATAAAACTTCTGGTTTCAGGCTCTTTTAGAATTATTACTTTAGAGGGGGGGATTTCTTTCTGTGTTTTTCTGTGTTTCAGAAAGCATCTAACAATCTTCTGGGAACACTCACTTCACTAAATTTATTTTTTTATATATATAGATATATTTTTTAATGCATTGTCTTACTATGAATTGCATCTCCCCCCTGAGAAGACCTCAGCAGGTATTACAAATACAATCTGCTGTAGTAGGATAATGCAGAAAACAGGAAGAAAGTAATGGAAAATTCCTCCTTTTTCAAGAAGACAGCTTTGATCCAGTCAAACAAGTTCTCTCCAAGTTTTTAACACGTCTGCAGCATCCGGTGGAAACAGGTTTTAGCGTATTTAGCAGACAAAGCTCAGGGACAATGCAATACATGGGAACTTGGTAAGAAGACCTTACTGGCAGTTCCTCTGCGGTGTACCTGAGTGTTATAATAATTTTTAGTATCACAGTATTACATATCACATCTTTCAAAATGGGTAAGCTGGGCTGAAATGTTAGCCTCAAGGCAGCAGCACCAAGTGAGCAATGATGTTTAATTTTGCAGAAAAACTTGTGCGTTCTTCAACTAGCTTTATCTAGGTAAGGTTCAACATGCCCTTTGTGTAAAATATGTTGCAAAAATACTATCTAAATTTGGTAAAGATACAGTGAGATTGTTCTTATCTCATTTGGAAAAGTTTTGGATGATGACCAAACGAGTATTTGTATTTGTTTTTGTTTTTAAACCTAGTAAAACTAATACAACTCTAGGTATACTCACTGTTCTTTTGAAGACTGCTCTCCTTAATTCTGCTATCCTTTAGTTATCTTCCACTAGTGACATGAAGAGGTTATTATTCCTCAATTATTCTCCTTACAGTTTCTCAAATTGCACCCTTTTCAGTTAATAGATGTTCATGTTTGTTCACATACATAAAAAGAATCAGAAAAAATATTTGCAAAGATAGATTAATGGTCTTGCTTTAATGTTGGAAATTTTGTGATAAATAAGTCTCAAATTAATTGTGAGTTCATCAGTTAGTAAATAATTTTTAATCGTTAGGAGTAGTTACATGTATATACAACATAATTCAAAAAACTGTAGTTCTGTAGTAAACTATATAAATCATAGAAAACTATATATAAAATCTAGTATAGTATAAATAAACTATAGCATAGAATATCTAAAATATAAAATATATATTAAGATATATCTAAACTACAGTAAACTACAGTGTTTAGAGATAGATTGCTTGGAAGAAATTGTAGTCTGTCTTAAATATGCTAACTTATATGTATGTGTGTACCCTAAAACAAAATAGTTGTGCTTTCTGTGCTTTGGAATTTCCGTCTTAGTCCTGTTAATAGTTGTCAAGTAACCTAATCTCAACAGTCACATACTTTTTTTGACATCTTAGTGGGGAAATCATCAGTTGATTTGTCATGGAGACTAACCTTTCACCCCTTGGAGTGGTCCCTTCAGGACATAAGAGAAGGCACCTAAGTGGATCAGTGCCTGGAATCTTATCTTGCTAACGGTGATTACACAAGTATCACATTCTTACTGTTCTAGCAGCAACGCAGCCCTGCATTAGTGAAACTTTCTATCTTTTTCAGTGCTATTTTTGTTCTGTTGTGTTTTCAAACTAGAGGTTTTATGCTGCATTCGTAGCCTCAGTGCATAGTGACATCATCTGAATGTGACTAATGAAGAGCAGTACCCTAATGGTGTTTTAAGCACTAATGGCCAACAAGTTGACTATTTCCTGGCAGTTAATGGCCATCTGGAGGAGATCTTAATCCATCTGGTCATTAACTGCCAGGAAATGATTGACTTGGAGGTTGTTATTGCTCTTAAAAATGAAATAGAATTTTTTCCTTCTCACTCTCCTTACCATCATGCCACTGGCTCATAGTCCTTAAATACTGTCTCCAATGTGAAATTTTTTCTTGATTGCAGAGGGTTTTTAGCTGTCCAAAGTGTTTTCTGCACTTCACAGAATCACACAAATGAGATCCTTGCCTGGAAAAGTTTATAATATAAGGCTACAATTTTGTATTTGTATCTACATAGGAAGAATCTTGAAATTATGTTTAGCTGAAAGGAATTCTGTTTGCAGATGCAACTGATAGGCTATGATCTTGGCAGAAAGGATATCCATTGCAAAAGCGGAAAGCAACAAGAGGAAGATAATAAAAAATTACTAAAATGATCTGTCTTAAGAAAAGTAAAAATTCACGTGCATAAAACTAATAATTGCCTTGGACATCTTTGTCTTCACCCCGCTTTTTTTTTTTTATCTCATGTATGTTTATGTACATTCTAGTGCACCATTTAAAAATTTCTCATTGATTATAATGAAGGCATGCTAAAACACATGAGAAACAACAAGGTACTTGGTGACAGCCAGCATGCCTTCACTAAGGGGAAAGCCTGCCTGACCAATTTGGTGGCCTTCTATGACGGGGCTATGGAACTGATAGACAATGGCAGAGCAGCTGATGTCACCTACCTGGCCTTGTGTAAAGCATTTGACACTGTCTCACATGACATCCTTGTCTCTAAGTTGGAGAGACA
>JASSUY010018995.1:12453-23252 GCA_032466535.1 Forpus xanthops | reverse complement strand
GCAGGTTGCCTTCGTGTTTTGTTGGTGTGGAAAATACCCCATGACTTTTGTAGATCCCTGTTGTTGAAAATCTTTTAGTGTTATTTTTTTTTACCCCATTTCCTTTTAGGGTCTTTGATTTGATGTCTTGGAAATTTATAATAATCACAGGAATGTATTTTACAAGAAGGCCTTTTCAATACCTGACTTGACCAAGCTTTTCTAAGCATCTGTGGTAAGCCCTGCATTATCTGCACACCCCCTGGATCATAGATTTTTCTGATTCTGTTTTGCAGAGAGTGGCTGTATGCACGGAGGCATCTGACTGCAGTTCTGACTGTATTGCTATAAGTGAAGAATTTGCTGGAGAACTATTTGCTTACTCAAATATTAATCCTGTCAGAGAAGGATACTGAAAGTATCATTTTCTTGCTGCCAGTAACTGTCTTTCTGCAGCTTCTTTTCAGCTGTTTTTTTTCTTCTGATGAGCTCTTCTGAGTTTAGATTTCGGAATTCCTGTCTTCTGGTGTAACGGCCCTTCAGCACTGATATCCTTAAGGCTAACACCTAACAGTTTTTCTCTAAGAGGAGCAGAGAACTGTAATGGGGCGAAAAAATCATATCTGTGGTGAAGAGGTTCTCTTTCTTCTCCACCAATGCGTTACACTTCCTTAGTTTATATATATCCCACCGGATGTCTTGGTATGCTCTATGTAGGAAGCTAAGAAGACCTCCAGAATGCCATCTATTCTTCTGTAGTAATAAATGTGAGGATATGGGGATAAGTGTTTTTCTTGCAGCATATAGCACTTCCAGTTTCATGAAACTTGTTTTTACCTGAAGGCATGAAAACTTCCTGAAAGACAAAAGTGTGAGTCAGTGTCTCTTATGGGAATAGGCCTGTCCTGGCAAGACCCTGTTTCTAATACAAAACTAAGTGACCAAAGTGAGCACCTTTATCTTCAAAAACAGTAGAAAAATCCCTGGAGCTGTATGTTTGGCTCTTGGAATTGAAGTCTTTGTTATCAGTACTTCTCATTAGAATCATTCCAGGTCATTTGTTTTCCTCCTCTTTGTTAAATATTAGCAATCTGATCAGGAAATTTTTCTGCTTGCTAAATCTTGTATTTATCTGACTCAGTTCTCCTGTTTGAGAAAGAATAAGGGCCATCCTGGTCATTTTGGTTTACTGAGAGTGTGAAAATGTGTATTTCTCCTTATCTGATGTCCTCCCCTTCATGTGATATTAAGGTACATTGCTCTGGTCTGTTCTGATATGCCTATGGACACAAAAGTATATAATCTCGAAGACTGTTGTATTGTTTATGCCATACAGCTTCCTTTTCTTCTCTAGTGATCCAGATCTGAAGAACTTTAAAGTGCCTGTTAATTCCAGGAGCTGTGGTTCTTTTACCTACTTCTACACCTCAAATTATCAGGAGGAAAGCATATAATTACTCATTAGTTTCAAAAGGTAGATATTTCCCATCTTACAATATGTGAATGTTTCACCTTTTGGTCTGGGTGTGAGGGAATCAAAGTCAAGGAATGAAATCCAGATGGAAATCCAATGGAAACCATCCATTTGGTTGCAAACCAAATGGTTTTTATTTGTAATTTATCTCAGTTTTAAGCAGTCCTGTTAATTTTGCCTGTTTTGAGCTGTGAGGTTTATTTTTGAGTACTGTTACTGCAAAAAGAGCGTACCATGGGGAAGAGCAGCAGAGCACACCCTGTTTTAGATACTACTATATGAGTAGTACTGAGGATAGTAGTAATGGTAGTTGAGATACTACTATTTAGTGCTGTAAGTGACGTAGAAATCTGCATGTATTAATGAGGGGTGTAATAGTTTTCAGTGAAAGTCAGAGATAAGATGTGTTAATCTTATATATTGACTGATTTTACAACAATGAACCTTATAATGAGGCTGTTAGTAAATCTTCACTGGCTTCAGTGAAACCAGAGCCTCTCAGTTTGTCATGTTAAGACCAGTTTTGTATAAGGACTAGCTTTCTGGGCCTTTGAAGTCATCCTGAAATGCTTATCTAATTAGATCTGTGTTCAGCACGTGATGGAAAAGAAAATCTTTGAGCACTCTGACATGGAGCACTTTCCTTTTTGGGTTTGGGGACACCTCCTTTAAAATTAGTATTGGTGTGCTTGTATGGAGTTTGGTTTGACCTCAGCTGCCTTTTAGGAGAAGGAGTGTTGCTTTTCTCTCAGCAGCAGCGTGCAAACAGATTGTGTTCTAACAAGGTTAGAAAGACTGTCAAAATAGCAATAGTTTTAAAAGAAAAAAAATGAATTCTCTAGAATGATCTGCAATTTATACATTTTGTGCTGTTCCAGCTATAACACTGAAGGCAGTTCCTTAAGAAGGGCAAGATTTCTTGGCTCACTGGTATTTAGTTTTTTACTATTTTGGTCCAGCAGCATTTACAGATTTCCGTCTTGCCACTTGCACCATTTGCCAATAGATTAAAGTCTGTGTGCTCCTTTCTGAGTATGTTCTAGTTTAAAGGAGGGGGAAAAAAGTAAGTCGAAATGCCCAAGCCTGATGCTGGCTGTGCAAAATACAGAGAGGCACCCATGTGAGGAAGCAGTAAACAAAAGAATTCCCTGTACTGGCCAGGTTTACTTTCCAGTGTGGATCCAAGCAAGGATACTCTCATTCCAAGAGTGGTGGGAGCTTGGCTGAAGGAGAGTCCGCTTTTCTCCGTCAGCGTTATTCCCATTTGAGGGCTATAAGGAAAAGGTTCAGTGTGAGACATCAAGTATATAAAATTAAAAGTGATGATTGATTGTTTCCTGCGAGGAAACAAGAAGACAGACACCACTGTGTATTCTCAGGTGATCCCCATTTTGATACTAATGGAAACCAAACCTGATTAGCTTTGTTACAAAATGAGTTGATGTTTTGTGATCTTACATTCCCATTCATTGCAAGGCAGACGCCTTTCTGTTTTACTATGTACGTTCTTTAATTGAGATGGAGATGCTGTAGCTCGGCTCTCAGTAAGTTCAGGATTTACATTCTGTTTCTCTTTTGCTTCATCCTCTTTCCTCCTTGCATCTGATTCTGAGCTCACATTTATCCTGTTAAATAACTCCTCTTACTATGTCTAAACATAACAGGCTGAGCATCCTTTCCCAGATACCTCAATGCCCATACAGGCTAAAAAGCACTTTATCTCTCCTCTGGCTTCTGCCAGGAGCACCATTGTCAAATTAAAGAACACGACTGTTTTAATATCGAGTAGTACTGATATGACAAATGGCTTTGTGTAAACAGTAGTGGTGACTGCTATGAAAGATGTTTTAATTTCTCACAAAGGCCTGCAACTGATACAGCAAGTACTTCCAGTGATGTGTATTTTATGTAAAGCTGTGACTTCCTGCGTGGATGGAGGGGAGTATAACTTGAGGAAGAACGGTAGCAGGAGGATTGCACGGCGGACTTTCGTGTCTCAAAGTGATGCGTTATATCCCTCCCTGTAACAAAATTAACCTCAAAACGTGACGAGCTCTCCGTGCGTTAGGAGAGGTGTAATATCCACCATGGTCACTAGGTGGAGAAACAGGACCATTTTTCGTGCCGCAGGGGCTGACCAGTGCTTTCGTCGGCTTTGCAGATGCACATATGGTAGAATATTATCATTTTATGGTTACAATTATGAGCAATTTGATAGAAAATGAAAGCTAAATTATGCAGTGTTCCTTTTATTTGTTTAATTTTGCACTCTAAATATGTAAAAGGAAAAAATAGCACTCTTTTTTTTTGTGTGGATGGTGATAGGTGCAATACCTTTTTTTTGGCTTCATATTTTCACACAGCACAGGTTGAGATCATTTTCTTTTGTACATGATGAAATGTATTGTGGTGTTCTCTGATGCTGGGACTGTTTTGCTCAGAAATTGTATATAGTTGAGTCTCCTTTTTTCCATAAAAAAGGATCATACATTTGGTGGCTGATAGACAAATAAATAAGTAACAAGTTGCTTAACAGGTTCCAGTGGAAGAGGCTGGGTAGCTGTGCCATCTAAGCAAATGCCAAAGGAGATCTTTAAATCCTGAAAGTCTCTATGGACGTTGGCAGAGCTCCTCTGAAAGGAGCGGGTGTGTTCTGAACAAACTCCTTCTTGCCGGGGAGGAAAGTCTCCTGCCACTGCAGTTCTTAAGCCAAAAAGTAAGAATTTTTATAGCCCGCCGGGACCAGTAGCTTGTTATGATGATCTGGGGACTATATTTTGTGTACTCAGGTTCGTAGTTTCTCTGTCATCAGATTCCTTATGTTCATTATTATGAAAGCACATGGGTTTGGCAGTGTGTGTAGCAGCATAACTTTCCTTTTGTGTGTTAAATTCTTCCTTCCTTTTCACTAGAAGAAACTTGTTAGCACATCCGAGCTGCAGAATAAACCTTAATTTTCTTTTTTAATTTGCTTGTAAGTATCCTTTTGTTTGTATTAATGAAGATAAGGCTGGAGATGTATTTTCCATTTGGAATGGAAAACACAAGCTCTGAAATGGTATTTGCATTTATTGATCCAGGCACATCTGCTGGCACATGATGGTGTGTGATATTTTTGTCCTTACCCACCTTTGAACCGGAGCCATGGCAGATAAGCTGCCCAGTTTGATTGGCATATCCTGTGGAAAGGATTTTCAATACATAGGATCAAATCTGGTACTCTAAACTGCATGGGCATTTTGGAAGTATGATAGAGGCTTCTCTGAGTTCGTGCCATGAGTTCGTGAGTTGAGAATTGGTTTTAGCTTTAAATGCTTTCCTTGCTGTCTTCAAAACATACTGGTTATCTTTTTGTTTGACCAATTTTAGATGCACTATATTTATATTGTGCATCTCAATGTTTTGCAGCATCTTTAAAGCAAACTTGGGAATTTCATCATCTGGGTGGAACAGAACATGTTGGTAGATGTTATAAAACTCAGGCTGTCTATAAAAGAAATAAAAGAGAAATTACAAGTACTAGAAATAAATCATAGTGGTGCATTTAAGCAGGGTAGGAAATCTCACATCTTTTATTGCTGTTTTTAGGATCAATTTTAACAGTTGCCCTACAGGTGGTATGGGTGGAGATGGGAAGATTGTTTTCTTGAAAACAACCCATCCAGCTGTTTAGAAAACTGCATTTTTTATTTCTGCTCCCACCTGACATCAGTGAGTCCGGAGACTCGGATTTGAATTTGATGTTTTACATACGCTTCCTGAAAGCTCCGAAGGGCTGCCCTGGCTTTGTCCCTAACTTTTTTTTTTTTAACTCAGTAGCTTTTCTGCAGGTAGGCAACCGTAACTTAACTAATTTATATGCACCATATGCAGTCCTCGCTCACTTCAAAGTGTAATCAAGTCATGAACTAATTACAATACCATATTCCCAAAGAATGTAAATTTAATTTCCCTTCAAACAGAATGGGAATGTATTAAGCCATTCCTTTATATGAGAGCTGTGGCATTCAACAACAAATGCTGATGCTTCAAACAGAAGTGAAGTTCTTAACTTTCGTGGACCTTGTGACCTTTTCCCCTATGCATCTCCCCTTCTTATTCTTGCATCTTGAGTTAATTTACTGACTGGATAACAACATTAAAATATTCAAGTGTAAATTGAAATGTAACTGTTGGGCTGCAGATTGGAGATCACTCTATCTTATTGTATGTGACTTGCTTCTTTATAGTGTTTTCAGAAATGTGCTTCCCGAGGATTTTGGATCAGAAGGAGATTGTGTTTTGAACTGAAGGCTCATAAGGTACAGACCCACACCAGATGATTTATTTAATGCATCGAAAAGTGGATGTGCAGAAAGTTCCCTACAGGTTCTTAGCATCGCTGTGCCAAGGAGCCCACATAAACTCAGTTATATAAGAACGAGCAAACCGAAGTTGTTCATAAAACCTTTTATTACCTTCAGTCTTTGCAGCATCTTCAGAGTTTAGATAATAAACCTTCATAGAAGTTACTAGTCTTTACCCTTTCACAGAACAATGATTCACGTAGGTTCAAGCCACTTATTTTATTTCTTTTAATTTTAAAGGCAGAAGAAAGCGTTGGCTTTGTGATCTGTGCCTGGAGAGTTTGATTTCCTAAATGCAGTCCTGTTGTTGCTCATCTCTGAGTTGAGATTGTCAAAGCACAGGACTGTATAGGTATTAAACACAAGTTGTAGTATAAAAGTAAATGTGGGTCAGCTTCCAGTGGAGTATGTAATTGTTAAATGCTAAAGGAAAGAGCTTAGAATATCTTAGTTTATATTTTAAAGTGTTCCTTTTAGATGTTAATTCATTAATACCAGCAGTTTATTTTTATTCATATGACTTTTCATATGTAAGTAGTTGAAGCTGCATTATTTTAATCCTTTCTTTGGTTAGGAAGAAAAGAGCCTGCAGGTGGAAATCAGAGTGACATACATATTGCTTCTTTCCCAAAAGGCATGGTATCTTTCTGCTGTGGATATGCTAAATATTAAGGTAGAAAGTAAGCCTCATTGCCTCATGCTTCAAAATACTGAAAAATATATGCTTGGGTGATGCATGGAAAAATGTGGTCCCTCTTAAAACTGAGCACACTTGTAGTGGAATTTGCCATGAGGCTGTTGCGGGCCTTTGGGGCCCTGCAGACTCTGCAAATTCTGTTCACTTGTATTATGAGCATTTAAATATAGCTGGAGTTTTAGTTGTAGGTACAGGGTTAGCAGTCTTCAGAGACCCAGATATGTTGGTCTTAGGCTTTGCTTGAGTTTAATGAAATGCTTTTTTACATTTCTTGCAGCACTTTAAGGCATTTTTAGGCTACTGAGTAACACTGCAGTGCCAAAGTTATAGATGCCGTATGTCTATTAAGCAGATGTGAGCTTGCTTTGACATTGTTCAAGTTGCCAGACGCAGTCCAGCTGCATACTGGAAATGGTGTTGTGTTGGTGTTAGATCAGGCTTGATGCTGTGCTACTGTGGCTGTGCATGGCTCCTTGAATAGGTCTGGCTTATATATTCCTGGGTGGAAGACAGGCAGGCAAGTCCAGGTCTGCCTGCAACTTATCTGAGTAGATTTCTCATTAGAGACCGAAAACCTCTCTTTCAGTGCTGAGCCTGGCTTCATCAGCCTGGTCTGAGTGGCACCTCCTCGGCATCTTCTTGTCAGTCTAGCTTTTTCACAGCCTTTGTCTTGAAGAGACTACCTGAAGCAGTGAAGGAAGCTTGGTCTTTGCTGAAATTGAAAATATGATTATAACTAGTTGGATTTCTAGATGCTTGTGCTTAAGCAGGGATTAAAAAATAGTGTTTTATGGTTAATAGATCATGACTGCAGATGTCAAAAAGCCTTCTTCATTAAGTGCTGAAATAATCACTGAAAGTTTCTTGTATCTCTACCATGAAGAGTAAGTCATTGCTATCTTAGTTTTAAATCTGACTTCTGCCTGTTTGACTTTTTCCTTCCTTTGCTCGCTTTGTTCATCTTTGCATATTTCTGTGACAGCTCTGATTCTCTTGCAAATCCTCCATTGGACATAGGGGCTGATGGGACTGGAGAATCTTGCTGCTGAAGATGGAGATTTAGCTCTTGCGTTCCCTTCTGAGCATGGATCGGGGTACACGGCTTTGAATGAAAGGAAGGTTCAAGTTGGACCTACAGTCAGGGTCTGTAAATCAATTATCCCTGTGCATCTTGTATGGTGCTTGGGAAGTCTATTAGGGCTTGTCTGCATGTGTGTAAATACAGGCAAACTTGCACTCTTGAGTTCATAGTGTGTAAGATGAATCTGATCTGTTAGTGCTGTGTTTGAGCTGTGCTAATTTGCCCTACAGCTGCAAGACTTGTGTCCTGGAACTGGCTTCTGGAGCGTAGGATTGCTGGGTTGCAACAGAGTGCACAGACACGCCTGAAGGCTCCCTGTGCTGCAGTTTTTCCATGTGTAAAAACAAAGCACTAGAGCTTATTCCTGTCCCCAAAAATGCTTGTAATGAGCCATGGAGCAAGGGCATCACTAGGTGAGGAGTTCTTACAAACACTCCGAAAATTTGGAAGGGCCTTTGTTATTAGGTTGATTGCAAAAAAATCTCATTAGTCGAGTTCTTTTCCTATACTGATAGCTTCTACAAAACTTTCTTCCAATCTCACATAACCATGATTGGAGGATGCTCTAATTTTCTTTAAAATAAAGTGAGGTAAAACTAAACATTTGTTCTTGAATGACGCAGGCTAAAACTCCATTTTTCTAAATATAAGGTCCTCTACCTTATGTATTTTCTTCTTACTAAAAGTCATTTAAGAAAGGCAGAATTTCAGTGATTAACCCTCATGGGTTATTTGCTGAAACCTGGTCTTTGCTTCACTTGAAAACCGTGACTATAGTTGAAGAGGCCAGTGGGTGTTTGAACCACTTTAGCATGGACACTGCTCACAGAAGGATGTGGAGCCTGATATATAGAATTGAAAAGCTTGCTAGGAAGTTGCTGAATGCTCTAAACCAAAACACTTCAGATTTTAAGATGGGCTTCAGATTTTAAGCTTATAGTCAAGATAAAATGGGAACGATGCAGGAGGTCAGTGGGGTGTGCTAGAGATTGGCACTTGGCTTCTCTCCCCTTGTTTCTGGAGAAGCAAGGAACTGTAGCTGTTTGTACCACTTCATCTTGTGAGAGGGTTAAAACTATTTCAGCAAGGAGTAAGCTGTGAGTAGTTGCTGCAGTCATGAAGCAAACTTAATAGCTTGAGGCTGAAGAATGAACTGGAGAAAGAGACTTTGCAAGGTGGATGGACCCTACTAGGCAGGTTTCTGCTGTTCAGGAGGTGTCCTCCTCACCCAGCTGTTTGTTCTCTCTGCTTGCTTTGTACCAGGGCAGTGCCTTGCTGGACCAATTTGCTGAGCCCTTAGAGTGAGGAGTTTGGGAGAGCTGATGCAGATGGAGTGAGTGAGACTGAGGGGCTGAGTGGGGATGTGTTTTCAGCAGCAGTTGAACATTAGATTGGCTGTGCCTTCTCTTGAAGCTTCACCCTTAAAAAGAAGCATTTTGTTCCCTGCTTAATGTCCCTCTTCCTGGAAATCCATTCCTGGTTTCTATAAGCATGCCACTGCTGCATGGTAGCAGTCCCTCTTCTCAAAGCCAACTCTATCTCCACTGAGGTTATTATCTCTTAAGAGCCATAAACGAACTCTTAATTCTTTGACTTTCATTCAGTGATGAAATTAACTAATTTATTCTATAAAATATATAGTACTTGTAAGGATGACATGTAAATGTGGCTGTTGAAATCTTAACATTTGCATTTCTGAATTTAATTTTTTTGTCCCCCCCTAATGCTTTACTAATAAACGACATGAAATGTATTCCTTGGATATATTCAAATGCATATTTCTTGGACATAAAACTGCCTTTCAGAGAAACACCGAGTGCCACTTCTCTCAGGTAACTAATATCTTGTAAATCCATTATTTGTGCTCCTGAGCACATGAAGAAATATCTGATGTGAGCATTTAGGTGCATTACTTTTTCTGTGGAATGCAACTCTGTAGGACTTGTTGTCACATAGGTATTTTTTTTTCACCTTTACCGTTTTTTCTTTAAGCAGATTATGAAAATATTTAACATTACCCATGTATTTGTCTAGAGAATGTAGTACCATAGTCATGTGTGCCCTTGTTATGTCTGAGTGACTTAAATATTTTTGTGGCAGCATTGTATATTGTCTGGCTTATTTGTAGGGGGAAAAAGAAATCGTCTTGCTGCTTTTAGCAAAAATTCAATAGAGTGGAAGAGTAAGATCTAATATTAAGGCTTTTTCTTTTTTTTTTCCCTAAGAACATATTCAGCAGTAAATGTACCAGCACATTATGGAGAATTACCATACTTACAGCTATTCTGCATGTATCTTAAACAAATGAACATTTCTTTTCCCTCTCCTATTTGAAGCTTCATGTTTACTGACTTGGTAAGCAAAGCAGGGCTTTGGACTCTCAGACTATGGTGACTGTAACAATCCTTTTGTAAATGTAATGTGATGGCGTGAATGAACATGGTTTTAATCTTCTAATACAGGAAGCTTTAACAGTTGCAGTGCTGACCGAATCTTACAACTTCAGCGATAGCTCAGCTGCCATTTAGGCTCATGTTAACTATCATGATCAGGTAACTGACCCTTGGAAAACCAGGATTTGCTTACATGCTTTCCTTATGTTAATTTTGCATGTCAGATTTTAAGCTGTATTTTAAATCTGGCAGCTGCAAGCAAGAGGTGGTGGCCTCAGGTGCACAGCAAGGGTTCTGCAGTCTGTAAAACACAATTTGGTCATCTCTTTTATGGTACATATGCACTATGTATGTGCTAAGCTTGGGAGCGAGGGCAGTCTTGCCTAGCTTTCCAGCAGGACTTACACTAACACAGGCAGGAATGAGGGTAGGTGCGTGGCCATCTGTAATGTGCCATAAGGCTGTTTAGGGTACTCATTCCTTGTGCCAGCAGTGCTAGCTGGTGGGAGAAGTGGGTAGAATCTGTTTTGTGGGGAAGGGGCTGCTGGAAGCAAAGTGAAATAAGAAGGCTGTAAAAAATTGATAAAGATATGGCTGTCTGTTTTTATATTCTGCCACATAACATGGGTTTAAATGAATTTCCCTATAATTTGTCTTCAAATACCGACATTTAACTCTTAGAATGTATAAATGAACTGGCTTTTTCTAGAGTAAAATTCATGCCCTGCGTCCAGGCTAATATGTTCACCTACTATAAACATTACTGCCTATGGTTACAACTGGAATAAAAAATTCCTTTTATATACATCATAGCTGGCAGAGACTCCTG
>JASSUY010018993.1:13135-48478 GCA_032466535.1 Forpus xanthops | reverse complement strand
CCCTATAGGCCCCTTCAGATACTGGAAGGCTGCTATGAGGTCTCCACGCAGCCTTCTCTTCTCCAGGCTGAACAGCACCAGCTTTCTCATCCTATCTCCATACAGGAGGTGCTCCATCCCCTGCTCATCCTCGTGGCCTCCTCTGGACTTATTTCAACAGTTCCATGTCCTTTTGATGTTGAGGACACCAGAACTGCACACAGTGCTCCAAGTGAGGTCTCATGAGAGCAGAGTATAGGGGCAGGATCACCTCCCTTATTCTGCTGGTTACGCTCCATCTCTCATACTCCTGGCTGAACCAGTTCTGCCTTCAGTAACCTTCTCTCAGGCTGGCTTTCAGATGCTGCACAGTTTTGGGTCCCAGAGGACCAGAATGATAACAGTATTGTAGAAAGGAAAGTGGGAAGAGATCCCACAAGGTCAGTTACTCCCTTTTCTTCCTCAAGGCAGGATCAGCTCTGCTAAATTAATCCTGACATTATTAGTCCAAAGAAAAAACAAACAGAACTTTAGGACATACAATTTGCACTCTGTAATTGTTTTCCCACACTTTCAGAATGTTTTTATTTCTCTACAAAACAAGGAAATGCTTAATCCCTGTATTAACCTTCTTTTGACATTCCAGGATTCTCCTTTATTTTGGTCCTTCACAGCTTCAAGGCAACAGTGAATGAAAGCCCCATAGAATACTCTTAATGAAAGGCTAAGGAATTTAAACCAGCTTCCACCATACATACACAACATAAACCACAGAATTCATTTGAAATACCACTAGGTATTCATACCAACAAACTGTTTTACTTTGTGCAACACTTTCACACTACAACAAACCATCTTCACGCTGCAGAGCTGAAGGCAGGGGCCGGCATTATGGGTAGTGAGAAGAGCATGCACCATCCTCTCCCCTTTCCCACTTCCTGGTTTTCCTATCACAGCTACTAACTTCATTTGGGAAAAAATGAAAATGTCATGTATCCATCACACCAGAGCAATGCACATATGGAAGGTTTTCAGAGATCCTTAAATCCCAAGAAGACTTAAAGCTATAGCAAAAACAAAGGGTTCAAGTAGGACAAGGAGCAACGGGTTCAAACTTAAACAGGGGAAGTTTAGATAGGATATGAGGAAGAAGTTCTTTACTGTGAGGGTGGTGAGGCACTGGAATGGGTTGCCCAGGGAAGTTGTGAATGCTCCATCCCTGACAGTGTACAAGGCCAGGTTGGACAGAGCCTTGGGTGACATGGTTAGTGGGAGGTGTCCCTGCCCATGGCAGGGGGGTTGGAACTGGATGAGCTGAAGGTCCTTTCCAACCCTGACTGTTCTATGATTCTAAAGTTGTACTTTTCCATCACTGTGTTATGGCAGTAATAATTACATGTCTTCAAGGCTGCTAAAATAACAGCAATGCTCTTTTTGAGAAACTGATGTTGGAATTTCATTTAAAATCACCCAAACCACAGTCAGAGGTGGCAAAAAGGTTAAGGCAGGAAGAAAAGAGCTGATGGGAAATAGAAAATTTGACTGATAAAACAACTCAGGCATGGTATATCCACGGGCTGAGGAGAAACTTGTGTGCTCTAAGAAAAATCAATGTCCCAACATTTGTGGACCACTTCAAAGCTTTCCATTGCCCTTTTTCAAAGTGACTTTGCACTGATGCCTGTCACAGAACAGGGTCAAACACACTCCTTTGCTCAACAGGAGGAAAAAGCAAGCACCAAACAGATTTTGGCTCCCAAGTGCTTACCTATTAAGCCCTTCAGTCACCTGAACATTCACAAATGTGTTATCCCACTCTTCTGGAACAATATCTGCTACATTATCCTGCCTGTCGCTGTAAGGGAAAAAGCTTGGCCAGAGGCCAGCCACCAGCTGAGAGCTCTCCTTGCCAAGTCTGTCAAGTAAATTGATTTTCCTCCAAGACCTTTGGGTCCCTTTGAGCAATAAGAAGCCATATTTCATCTCCTAGTTGTTCACAGGTCTTGGAGCAAAAACCTCCAATCTGGACTAGAGGACGCAAAGTACCATCCAGGGATCACTGGACACCTACAAAACGTTGCCTAAGTTTGGGCCATCTCAACAGTACAAGCCACTTAACCAGACAGTTGCACTGTCCTCTGCAGCTGTGCTACGTTTTCTGGTAACTCAGGAGACAAGGGATGTCAATCAAAGCCTTGAAACCCCCCCATTCCTCAAAAATATAGTAAAATTCCAAAGGGCAGCATATTGCGTGGCAGGAAGCCAGGGGCAAGATGAGTCCCCATGTGTACATCTCCTCATGCTGAAGGTGAACTTTGCTACACAGTCCCCATTTCTGTTGTCCCAGATGCTATCGAGCCCATCACAAGCAGTATTTTGGGAGCGTCCAGGGCACATCTTTGCTGTTGGAGGCAAAAGTCTGCATAGACAACAACACTGTTTAGTACCAGAGGCAGCTGACGAAGGATCAGCTGTGAAATATCTCACTTCTAAGATAAGAGGTGAGTGGAGACCTCAGAGCAGCTTCCAGTATCTGAAGGGACTACAAGGCTGCTGGAGAGGGACTCTTCATCAGGGACTGTAGAGACAGAACAAGGGTAATGGGGTCAAACTGAAACAGGAGAAGTTCAGGCAAGGTATAAAGAAGTTCTTTACTTTGAAGGTGCTGAGGCGCTGGCACAGGGTGCCCACAGAAGCTGTGGCTGTCCCATCCCTGGCAGTGTTCAAGGCCAAGTTGAACAGAGACTTGAGTTACATGGTCAAGTGTGAGACATCCCTGCCCATGGCAGGGGGTTGGAACTGGATGATCTTAAGGTCCCTTCCAACCCAAACCATTCTATGATACAAACGCAGTGGTCTTTCTGCTTGTTCACTGCAGACATTTTTAAGTTACCATGCTTGGGGGGAGCGTTATTTTCCCTTTCCATCACACAGACGTTCCTCAGTTCAGAAACAGTTCCGGAAATCCATAAAAATTAGTAGGTTTGTAAAAAAGTAAATTGAAGATTTTTGTTGCCCCAGGGTAAGCTACAAGTTCTCACTGGGTTGCATCATTGCCTCCAGTGAAAATAACCAGGGTAGATTTATTGTGTACCCTCAAGAGGAGTGGAGGAAATAAAATCTGAAGCCAAAGGGTTTCCACTGAGAATACTCACATTTCTGCCTCTGTCCAGGCAGCTCTTATGACTTCTGAGTTTTGAAGAAGGGAAGCATAATAAAGGCAACAGAGTTTCTAACACCAGACATGGCACATTCCTGTTTTAAGGCCATTCTACACACCAGCACTTCTATAATGCTGCTGGGGGCTAATTTAGGTAATTACCTCCCTGCCGTAGCATCAGTCCCACATCTGCAGTCACCCCTTGCCCTGGTCAGGGAGCCACTCCATTCCCCAGCACAATCCTGGCCCAGCTCAGCACCATCACATGGGTAAAAAACAAACTAAAAGTTGCCTTGTACCAATCCAATTATTTTACCATTTCAAAAGGTGCTGTGTGCCTACTCCTGGTGTTGCTCAAGCATTGGAAATAACATTTTTAGCCCAAACATTCCACATATAGCTCTTCTTAGTGATTTATTGCTAAGGAAAAAAACCCTACTATGTTCCTAATGTTGTTTTTTCTAATGGAAGTCAATGCTAAACACATAACCTTTCAGCAGAGATATACCTGCAGTGTAAGAAAGGAAGAAAAGGAACGTCTGTGAACTGTGGCCAAACTCTAAATGGTTTTATTTAAAACCTAAATGGTTTTGGTTTAATTACAATTACTGTCACCAATTCATTAGCACAATCCCACTGCCTTCCCTGTCATCCACATTGCCACAAATGGAAGGAATAAGGATATATTTCAGTAAACCAGAGTATTTCTTCATTGAACTGAGTTCTGTCTCAGAACTTCACTCACACATTCATGCCAGAATGGAGAGGAAGCTCTGGTATCATTTTCTGCACTTTGAACACTGGGAAGCTCTGGATCCAAGATTTTGGTTTAGTCTATGCTAAAAACCAGCTGTAGGTTTGTATCTGGGTGTAAATGTACATCATCTATAGGGAGAAAGAGAGAAAAGTCATTCCATCTCAGCATTTTATCTTGGATTTCTTATCCCCTCAGCTGGAACAACCACCTGTTAGGTATGATCAGAATCTTGTTTGGAGGCTCTCAGATAAGAACAACCCATCACTGTTTATGTTACAGACTTAAAATATGATAAAGTACATTGTACTTTACCTCTCTAAGGCTTACTATAAGCTCTAGTATTTCCCTCAGTGACTGTAAATCCAATCCCTCTGATTCTGCCTTGCCAGGAACAGTTCAGAGCACGCCAGGTCAGTGTACTCCAGTGTCAATCAGTTACATGGTTGCTTTTGTACTCCAGCAAGCCCCTCCAAAGGGACACTGGCAGTGATCAAGGCAGGTATGTGAGGGCCCATGCCTAGGCTTTGCCCTTGCACAAGTACTAGGGAGATCTGCTCATGTTTTGCTCACATGTAATGTAGTGCATCAGCTCCCCATGATGCACCCTCTAAAAACACACAGTTTCCAGTCTTTCTAATAAGAGCCAGGTTGATTCTTCACCCCTTCAAATGTACATATCTGTCCATGGTGGGCACTGGGGAGAGGAGGAATTGGAAAGGAAAGGAATGAAGGTCTTTTTCTCACCACAGGAGGGAGAAATCCCACCCTAAAGGTCAGACGTGAGGCTTCTCACAGGTAGTGACTGAAAGCTCATGCAAACAGCTTTGCACATCCTTTCTGTACAGGCACACAGCTCCACCCAGAAACTCACCACTGGCCTTGGACAGGGAATGAACTGAACTTCCTCAAAAGCCTGTTCTCTTTCTTGCCCAGGACAGACCCTGGCAGTGTGCAGAGGAGCCAACAGCACCAGTGAATCCATCCATTGCAATTTTGTATGTTGTGCCTCTTTTGTTTTCAAAAGCTTTAAGCAGAAAGGCTTTTAGCAATCAAGATGAAAATACAAGGATGAAGGCAAGCAAGTTGTTGGTGCAGAGTAACACCGCCTGCTGCCTGTAGACTCTCTCCTTGGAGAAGATGCAGCAGGATATGAATTTGAGATGCTCAGTCACCACACAGAGGCTAAGCACAACCATGAAAACAGAACTGCATCACTTGGTGAAGAACATAACTGTGAGCCTTCCTCCCACATTTGTACACTGCTGTCACTGTTCCCAGTCATCTGCAGAACCCCAGATCATTGAAGACAGTCCAAATCTATTGCAATCTAGAAAAAGAGGCTGCTAATAAAACCAGCAAAGTGCTGTGAGTTTTGTGTGTCTGCAAGCAAGAGGCACAGCAAGTGCAAGAGGAACAAGAAGAAAGACTTATTACAAATGGTCAAAAATGCATGGGCTGGATCTGCAGTTAGCAGATGTGGACAAGGTTCGTTTCCACCTGCCTATTTCAATACGCTATTACAACCTGAAGAAGACTCAGGATGCACAACGGGTCATCTCAGTTTAGGGAAACTAGCTGGGAGCATTAAGAAAAGCCATCACAGATGGAGCTCAGTCATGACTTGAGTTCTGCAAAAGTGCCTTTGGGCAGAATCACTGTAGCTTTCTGTAAACTAAAGGGGCAGAGATTGCACTGGGGGTTTGTGGCTGCTGCTGGCCTCATGTGGTGAGCAGGTCACCTCTATGATGAGCTGGCCAGTGGCTGCTGCTGGCCCCATGTGATGAGCAGGTCACCTCTATGATGAGCTGGCCAGTGTCCCATCCATTAAGGCAGCCCTGGGGAGCAGCAGTGCAGGTCACACTCCAGCTTTGTGGTTTGGATTTTCTGGCACGAATCTGCTCTGCTGCTAAAGCCACCCAGAGCTCTGCCTCCAACCTATGAGCTGCCAAGTGTGGAGAGATCAAACCATTTTTGTGATGTGCTCTGTGAAATTAGGCTACCTCGTCAAGTGCATTTGATCAGCTCCCACTTGAAAACAGCCTTTCACAAACTATGAAAGCTGTGGCCTGGGAATCACCTGCTTTCTGTGCTCTTCTCTGCTAGAAAGTGCTATTTCCATAATGACAGGCATGACAGAGCAACAGGAAAAACAGAGCACTTACACCTAAATTACAACACCTGCAGGAAAAACAAGTATCAATGGGTCTATTGAGTGATTTCAGCCATAAAGGCTAAGCTCTTTGCTCCCCTGCATGGCCCTTCCCTCACTGCAGCAAGTGTCTAGTCCCCTCTAAGACAGTCACTTCAAAGCCATGGATCTTGTGCAAGCCCCACATTACTTCCTAAACCCCACCACACTGCCTGCCAGCAGCTCCAGAGGGTTAAAATCCATGTACAAAAGGTGTTTTTGCTTTTTTGTATGCAGTGCCCTAAAGCAGGGCAGATAGCTTGTATGTGGAGGGAGCTGACTTTCCCCATCTGAAGACTGGACAAGTCCCAGAACCACCACTGATCTTATCTTCCTGTTGCACTGGTTGTATCTGCCTGAGCTCATGCATTCAGTTAATGCAAAGCTGATGGCATTGGTTTGCCTTAAAGTCTTAGAAAATTATCACCTGAACTGCGAGAGAAAGTTGGCAGACAGCTGGAAAGCTTGGCAGAGCACATCTGTACTTCCCACAGCTGGAACTGAGAGTGGTGCTAGCCCCAAACCCACTGGGAGTGCAGGTCAGAGCACTGCAAATAGATTTCCTTGTGAGACAGATTACCTTCCTCTTTTCACTTGCAAAGGGAGGACATTCCTGCTGAGAGATAGGAATGAGTAATCCAGCTGGTCAGGAATAAGCAGCATTCCTCTCCCTTTGCCCCTTGCAGACACAGATCCAAGCAGAAAGTTGGTATGCACTTTCAGCAAAGGCCACTTCCTTGACACAGCAATGTGAGTGCTGTATATAACTCCAGTACAAAGATCCCTTTACATACACACTGCCCTGGTACCTGCTGTTTGCAGTCCCCACATCCTGCAAGTTGTGCTGATGACAGCAAGAGTCACAGCAGGCAAAGGGTGAGAGAACAGGAGCAGAGGATGATCCAAAGGCACAGAAATCTGTGGAAAAACCCTGCTGCCTTCAGGGCGTGTTGGGTGCTCCAAAGTAACATCCTGGCATAATCCAGCCAGTCCCTCTACAGCACCTTCACTCTAAAAACACAACTTCTGATTCAAATGTGTCTGACATTTTAATAAGCAATCCATAACAACAGGAAGCATTGAGGCAGGTTGACCTATTTTATGCCTGCATTTGAATAAACATGCACAGCTTTAAAAGCCTCCACTTACTGTTCTTTGCTGCAAATGTTATTTAGCCATTTGGTGGAATATCACACAGATTTCCTTTGCTCTCCACCTTAAGCAGCACCATACAGCATACAAAGATGGAGGTGAAGTATTTATAAATCACCATCAATTTAACACAGTCCAACAGGGAACCATGTTTGATTTGATGCAGTTCGTAGTTTACTTCATGCTTATTAAATATGGATACAAAATGTTCTTTATTTTCTGTTAGATAACAGTCTCTCTAGAGATAATATTCATAAATCAAGGTGTACTTTAATGAATCTGACACTTCAGTAAAGATTTTGTGGCTGTTCATGTTGATGGCTATGTTTGCGCTGTCAGGAGAGCTGGAGCCAGCCTGTACCCAATGCCACCACTCCAACAACCACAGCAGACCCATGTGGGCCTGGTGCTGGTTTACAAAGCAAAGCAAAACTCCATCCAAGTTCACCACATGCAACATCAACACATGGAGAATTCAGACCAGCCAAGAGACAACTTTGCTTTCTCCACAGAACCTCACTGACCTCTGAAAATCAACTCCACAAGACAGCAGAGGTCAGCAGTTGGTGGAAACAAGAAGTCATTTTATCCAATAGCAGTGTTACACCATGGGCCAAAGCTGCTGCCCCACAGCACAGCACTTCTCCCCTGCAGATAAATAATGAATGTATTCAACAACTGGCCTCATCCTGAGGTTCGAGGTGCCTGCTCACTGCTATCCAGAGAAGCTGCTAGCAGTACTTCCACGGCACTTCCACAGCACTTGGAGCCAAAAGGCATGTAAGGAATTCCCACACTGAGGTGCAGAGCAGAACACAGTGATATTTGCTTGGCTGCTGTGAACCTGTGCATTGGCCTCAGGTCTCATACACCTCCATCTCAATGTTTTTTTTTTTGCCTTTTGGGAATTATATAGTCCCATTAGGCAATACGAGGCACAGTACAGAAATGGATTAAGCCCAACTACCTGCTGCACTGCCTGATGGCATTTCTCATACTGGAAAGCTTCAACATGAGCATGTAAAGCCAAGTTCTACAGAGCTTTCTCTGAAGTGCCAGCTACAGCTGCTTCTGGATGGACACACCAGTCTGGGATAGGAGGAAGAGGAAAAACAGGTGGAAAGCCTTCTTACCCAGGTTCAGAAAACTGCCCATCCTTTAGGCCATTCACTTGCTAGGAAGAGGCAGCCCAGCTGCAAGCAGCATTGCTTGCAATGCACATTGTTCAACTGGACACCACAGAGGACAGATGTCCAAACCCCAGTGCTCTCTTCCCAGCATCTGTTAACAGAAGGGCATTCAGGCTGGGGTAAGACAAGACAACTCCTGTGCTTCCCAAGCAATGACAAAACTCACATGTTAAATTCACCTGCAAGAATAGGAGGGGAATGGAGATTGCTGACAGAAGTTAGAGCCTAGGCATTGCAGAGTCAATGTTTGAGAGGGAGTAGGGGGGAAGAAGAAGAAAAATCACTGTACAGTATTTTAATTTGTGCCTCTCCAAAGTGTCAAGACCTTTCTTCCCCAAAGAATTCTCCAAGAGCCTTTTGTTTCCAAAAAGAAAAGACAATTCCATCTCACCAGCAGAACTGACTGCATATGTAATTAGGATTTTTTCCCTTTACTGACTGCAAGCTGACTTTCTTTCAAGCCTCATACCATACCCATGGCTGTGCTGAAGCTCACAATCAGCTACGGGGCATAAGTCCACGAGCAGTCAGGCTTCATTACTTCCTGGTTCTGGTATCTGCTCCTCATTTAGCTGCCTTTACAAAGCTGAGCAGAGTCCAGTCCAGTTGAAGCTGTTTTTTCAAGGTCCCAAAGCTTCCCTATCTGCCATCCTGACAGCCCAGCATATTGTTCCCACTGGGGCACTCAGTGATGCACTTTCTGCCATAGGCTGTCATTATAAGGGAAAAATGCTGTGCTGGGTTGACCTTGGCTGGACACTGGATGCCCACCAAGCTGCTCTATCAATCCCTTCCCCAGCAGGACAGGGAAGGGTGTGGGGAGGAGAAAACAGCATGGACAAAAGCTTGTGGTTCAAGATCAAGGTAGTTTAATAAAGCAAAAGCAAAGGCCCTATGTGGAAGCAAAGGAAAACAAAAGACTTATTTCATTCTTTATCTCTCATCAACAGGTAACAACCAGCCACATTCGGGAATTCAGGGCTTCAGTATGGATAGCCATTGCACTGGAAGACAAACATTGTAACAGCAAACACCCTTTCAGCTCTTCTTTCTGCTTTTATTGTTGAGCAGATATATACGGTAGGAATATCCCTTTGGTCTGTTTGGGTCAGCTGTCCTTGCTCACCCCCAGCCAGCTGCTGAGGGGCAATGTTGGAGAGACACCCCTGATGCTGTGAGCACTGCTCAGCAGTAGCCAGAACACTGGTGTGTTATCAATGCCTTTCTAGCTACCAATAAGAACCACTATAGGGAGAATTAACTCCACTTCAGTCAGATCCAAGTGTCAGAAACTCAACAAATTTTGAAAAGGCATATATTTGACTCAAAATTACTGTTTTATTAATGCACTTAATTTTGCATCTGTGTATGCCTGATGCATGTAACCTTTTGCTTTGAGCAATGAGAAAATAAAGAGCATAATACCCTGAGCTTTGAGAATGCACTAAAAAAGTCAACTGTCAAAACTCTACTCTTAGAGAAAGGTTTATTTTCATAGTCTGTCACTATAATCGGATCAGTGTCTTCATCTCTCTGCACTGTCCCTACGTTTCGCCTTGACAGTAATATTAGTCATAATAACACCACCAGTCAAAGACATCAAAGACAACAGTACAGCACAGTCCATCCTCAGCACATGGCTGTGCCCATCTGCTGCAGCTCCAAACAAACTTCCTTAGGAACTCCCTGCGGAGGGGTGTCTGTGCTAGTAAGACACACACATGCATCTTAAGAACCTGAGCTTCATCCTGAAGTCCAAAATCCCTGGCTTGTGTGGGTTTAGGCCACTGATGCTATCTTAATGCACTTACTAGTCTTGAAAATGCGTGAGCATCTTGTGAGAGTACACTGCAGCATTGGCATTCAACGGTTGATAATATGCTAGTTACTGCCAGGCCTGAAGTGCCTACTACAATGCAAGAAAACCAGCACAAAGCCAACATGCTGCTTAATGTTCCATTAATGGCCCTTCAGCAAGGACTACAAGGGAAGGCAATGCAAGAAAACAGGGCACTGACTGCAGCCAAGGCACAAGCAGTATTGAAACAGGCCCCAAAGTGGTGGCTGAGGGCATATTTCAGGGTGTTTGTATATCACAGAGAATGACAAAATCCCCTTGAGAAGAAGAAAACCAAAATATGCTCTTTATCCTAAAAGGCTTGAGCTCCAGCAAGGATACTAGAAATACATACATCAAGATTAGTCCCTTAAGAGTGGTGAGCTGCAGCTCCTCTCCCCTGCCAAAAGCTTTACCAAGGATATCGGCTTTCTGAGACCAATGCAAACTCATTTTACTGAAAAGGCCCATGCCAAAATATTTGTCAGATCTCTTCACAGAAAAACTAACAGGTAGGCTGCAAATATCACAAGTAAAAAGTGGGCAAAGCTCCCCCAGACTGCCATCAGTGGCAGATCTGCCAGTTAAAGCCTTTGGTCCAAGACTTGAGTGTTCCTCAGTTGCAGCAGGGCAAAACAGGTGAGCTCAGAATTAGATCCCATCTAATAAACAGCAAATATCCTTGAAAAGGAGTAAAAGAGGAGGTCACTTTCATTTCAGTGTTTGTTTTTACTTATAGGGGACTTTTAAAAGAGCCATTTCTGTACACTTCCATCGTACTCTGATTATCTTTTGTATTCCAGGACAGCTTATACACCTAGGGGCAGCTGCAGCATGGGAGTCAAGAGCAGCCTGTTTCCATGAGGACTTCCAGAGGGAAAAACCATCCACTTGATTTTCTTATAACCCCCACTACCATTACAGTAGCTGCTGGCATCCAGCTGTCCTTGTAGCATGCCTCCAAGAGGCGAAATCCATATGGACAAATCTGGGGGCATGCTGAGAATCCAGCTCAGAGAAAGAGTGAATTCCCCCAGCACAGGATGACTCTGCCTGCCAGCTGCAGCAGCCCATGTATTTCAGCAAGGTTTGTCCTTTGCAGTAGAAGCATTAGGGTTATTGTTCACACTGCACTGCTATCTTTTAGTGCTCTGAGATACGCCTTTCTCTAGAAAGCATCTTCTTTTAACAAAGACAATTCTTTAGCAGAGCATTCCTCTGATTCATCATCTTCACCACCACTTGTGTTTATAAAACTCCTGCCGCCCTTTAAACAATCCTTTTGCCACCAGATCCTGAGAGCCTCAATCAATATTGCTCTCAGTCACTTACAGAACTCTATTTTTTTTTAAGTGCAGACCTCCAAAACAGATTTTCACTTAATGACAAAATGGCTTGAATCTGCCTTTAGCCTGGAGCCAGCTGATTGCCAGCTGGAGGAAGCTAGGGAGGATATCTGCTATTCCTGCACTGAAATGACGCTGCCTAGGTGCAACTCTCATTTCATCCAGGCTCCTTTCAATCAGGGCTATTAAAGATTCATCTCCAAGCATAGAATCATAGAATCATATAATAGTCAGGGTTGGAAAGGACCTTAAGATCATCCAGTTCCAACCCCCCTGCCATGGGCAGGGACACTTCTTACTAAACCATGCCACCCAAGGCTCTGTCCAACCTGGCCTTGAACACTGCCAGCAATGGAGCATTCACAACTTCCCTGGGCAACCCGTTCCACTGCCTCACCACCGTTACAGTAAAGAACTTCTTCCTTATATCAAATCAAAACTCCCCTGTTTAAGTTTGAACCCATTACCCCTCGTCCTATAACTACAGTCCCTCCTGAAGAGTCCCTTCCCAGAATCCCTGTAGGCCCCTTCAGATATTGAAAGGCTGCTACGAGGTTTCCACACAGCCTTCTCTTCTCCAGGCTGAACAGACCCAACTTTTTCATCTTATCTTCATATGGGAGGTGCTCCAGCCCCTGATCATCCTCATGACCTCCTCTGCACTTGTTCCAACAGTTCCATGTCCTTTTGATGTTGAGGACACCAGAACTGCACACAATACTCCAAGTGAGGTCTCATGAGAGCAGAGTATAGGGGCAGGATCACCTCCCTTGACCTGCTGGTCACACTCCTTTTAATGCAGCCCAGGATACAGTTGGCTTTCTGGGCTGCAAGCGCACACTGCCGGCTCATGTTCATTTTCTCATCAACTAACACCCCCACGTCCTTCTCCTCTTGCATTTAATCTTCTCTTATCTCCCAAGTGGCTCTGGAGCATCTTCTCTGAATGAAGAGGCTCACTGCTAATAAGCTCAGGAGCAGCTCTGGAGCACAGTGTTCTGGAAAGGCCATACAAGACGCTCTTCAGCCCTCTCCCAGAGCACTTACTGCAATTGCTTCCCTTTGCAATGCAACATCCAGATTCATCTGCTACACACTCAATCACACTCAGATAACCAGCTGAAAGCAGAGGATAAACCAGCTTTCAAAGGGTGCAAATCAGGGACCACTGGTCCCATAGTTGGCCACTGCACTATGTGGGTGCGAGGGCAGCACAGTTCAGTGCCAGAGGCTTGCAAAGTAAAGAGGCTGGGTGATGACCCAAAAGCTGGTGCCTTAAATGACAGTTACTGGACAGATCTGACTGGTGCTTTTGCTTCCTTCTGTGGGGATGGAGAAGGGGTTCCTGGGTTTTTAGCTCTATGCTTTTAGTTAAGCTGCAAGGCTACAATGTTCTCTGCACTCACACTGGGGCTCTGAAGATTTCCCGGAAACAAATCTCTAGTCAAACAAGTAAATCTTGTGCAGGTTTCTTGCCTCTGTTATTGCAAACTGTCTCTTCTAGCTTCAGCAGTGGATCCTTTCAAAACTACTAAAGCAATAAAGAGCTGGAAGAGAAAGACAAGAAAGGACAATGTGCATTTTTGTGGGGGGAGAGAGGAGGAAAGCAGTGCTGTCCTGGCATTCAGTGAGACACAGGAGAGTGTCAGAAGAGCCACAGAGGGACAGTTTGGGTATGTCCGCATCAGGCAGCTAGCCAAGGCTGTGAGCCAGGTTCTATGCCAGTCCTCCTCCCATCCATCTGGATGCTCTTGCCGTGGTTTCAGAAGTGCTTCGTGAATGTACAAAGATTAGTGCTGGATCTGAAACTCTCCTTTTGCTCAGAAAGGGGGAACTCACTGGTTTTGCAATCTAATGCGGTTGAACTGGTCAGTGGGACACCATTGTACCCTCCATCAATACAACTGAACAAAACCCTGTAGATCACAAACAATCATGCTGTATGCCCCCAAAACTCTCAAATAGCTGCAGAAATAGCAAGGACATGAGGACATGATAATTTAGGAAAGGTCTAAGCACATCTACATTCATACCCAGGCTGATCAGAGTGCATCACATAACTAGAAGAAAACTCTCCCCACAAGCAGTAAAATACATTTATTCTTAGCTTATGTTGCTACAAGGCCTAGCACAAGAGAGCTGTGTTTCATGGTGTGGGCTATTTTGTACTACTGCAAAAGAAATACTTTAAAAATAGATTTAAAAACCACTACCTGCAAACCAAAGGCATGTCAAAGGTGCAGAGCTGAGATTCCCAAGCAACATGGCCTCTCAGACAGCCTTGTTACTCCCATGAATGTAAATGATAAAGACATCATGTAACATGGAAAAGAATGAAAGGTTCCCTTCAGAATACAAAGTAACTTCCAGTGACTTACTGGCAGACTCAAGAGGTAAGAAACAGAAGAGAAGTGAAAGCAAGCACCCCAATAGTGTTTTCAAGCATCAAATGCTATACTCAGACTAAAAGAAGAGAATCTTACTCTGCTTAGGAGAAAGTCCCAGGCTGTCGATTCTCTCCAGGCATGAAAACAATGAATAATCTTTCAAGACAGAGGAAAGAGATGTTTTGCTTCTTTTTTTGTTGAACTTTTTTCAGCAAAATCACTATTTTACCAATAATTCACTTTTTCCCTGGGATCTGTGCTCTGACCTAGTATAGAAAAAGGAACTGCAGACAATGTGAGAACACATAGTTCTTTCAGAGGCAATCACACATCATTTGACTGGACACTGCATCTCTGCAAAGACTGCAGTAATAAAAATGAACTTGCCCACACTTTCTTCAATGCCTTCCAAGTACGTTCCTACCCACAGCCTACATGAACTTCTCACTGAAGACAAGGTAGAATTGTTTTAGAACGTAAAGGTCTAGGTCAATGTGAAGGGTGTCTGAATTCACTAACCTGCGCCACCCAGAAGTGGGCTGCTCCCAAGCCAATCCATCAGGAAAAGGACAGAAACAGCCACCCAACTCTGTGTTTCCAGACAAAAGCAGTGAGTGCTGCAGCAGAAATCCACAGGCTGGGGTGGAGCAGACTGAACATGAAAAAAATACCATTTTACTAAACTAATGCCACCAGTAGGACATCTGGAGTCCAGAATAACTTCCTTTATCAGCTCCTTATCTACTCAATGAAGCAATCTACTCTCCATCAGGTACATTATCACCTGCATTTCCACATGCACTCCTGGGCACTTGAATAGAAACCAGTGACATTCCATGATATCCCTGATTTGATAGGGACATCAAAAGGACATGGAAGCGGAACAAGTCCAGAGGAGGCCAGGAGGATGATCAGGGGCTGGAGCACCTCTCATATGAAGATAGGCTGAGAAAGTTGGGGCTGTTCAGCCTGGAGAAGAGAACGCTTCTTGGAGACCTCATAGCAGCCTTCCAGTATCTGAAGGGGGCTATAGGGATGCTGGGGAGGGACTCTTCATTAGAGGCTGTAGTTATAGGACAAGGGGTAATGGGTTCAAACTTAAACAGGGGAAGTTTAGACTGGGTATAAGGAAGAAGTTCTTTACTGTAAGGGTGGTGAGGCACTGGAATGGGTTGTCCAAGGAAGTTGTGAATGCTCCATCCCTGACAGTGTTCAAGGCCAGGCTGGACAGAGCCTTGGGTGGCATGGTTTAGTGAGAGATGTTCCTGCCCATGGCAGTGTGGCTGAAACTGGATGATCTTAAGGTCCTTTCCAACCCTAACTATTATATACAGAATCACTCCCTTCTCACAATTTGGACCAGTTTTCATCATATGTACAGCAAACACACTGACAGCTGGCAAAACTGCCTGGATGGCAAACACGTTTCTGAAGTCCGTACTTGATGCAGATACCATCTGCTTTGCAGTGACAAGTAAGCAGCACAAAGTAACAAAGAGGGATAATCAGCAAAGCTCCTTTCCTGTGCGTATTTCCTATGGCTTAAATTACTCCTACAAGCAACATCGTTCCTGGCTTTAAAACCCAGTTTTTGGAGGTAGTGTGGTATCAGAAGGAGCAATCACTCCTTGGTGTGATTTGTCAGTTCACCTTTCTCCTCTCACCCAGACAGAGAACTGCACATGACTTTTATTCAACTGCATTTGTCCTCTGTGTTTCTCCAGTCTTTCCACGATATAAAGATGCATCTTCCTCAACATAAAGGAAAAAAAAGGTACAAAACTTCATTTGCAGCATAAATCTATTTTCCTGGTCAAGCACAACCCACAGGAAGCCAGCCTAGACCTCAGACCAGTGTAACACCTCAAAACCATGGGTTACATGTTCTTTTCTACCACTTGGTTGATGTGGTGCCACTATCCATCAAGTTTTTAAAACTCATTCCAACTTTTGCCCATCACATGGACCAGTAAAACAAGCTAAAAGAAAGAGAGCCCTGTGGTATCCTGGTTTGAAGGAATATATCAGAGGTTTATATTACATGCTATGACAGAGGTGTATTGTCAAGAACGTCTATATTATTTTATTGGACATAAAGGAGAGAATGTGCTATAATAAATTGTAGGAGTTATGCCTTTTAGCATCTGGATGGCCACTTTAGAAATTTAAGAGCTCACCTTTAAAAAGCAGAACAACTAAGCTATAATTCACATTTATTTCACTCTTCCACTTCCCTATCAAAGATTTGCACTCCACACACAACTTTTATTCCAAAAGCTGTCGAGAAGAAGGCTAAAGGATTCTGGAAGCCTACATTCCAGGAAGGACCCAAAGAGCCATCCCACACTTTAGGCTCATCTCTTCCACGAGACTGAAGCAGCCTTTCTCAAAGCATAATTTCACTGTTACAGAGTGCAAACATGCCCTATTTTGTTCAACTAATTTCTGAGCATGCTGCACTTTGGTCCAATGTCATAGTTATTTTGCCTTTTTTATGGTTAGGTTTTTGATTCACCAGGCAGAGGAGCACCTGAATCATGGAAAACCTCAAACAGGGAATATCACATCTCTTTTAGACTACCCCCAGTGCTTTACGTTTCCACAACAGCCCACTTTCATTGCCAGTTGGATGAAAGGTGTTTTCTCACAACCTCATTTCTCTACAGGGCTTATACACATATTTTTACTAACACAAAGCAAAATAAAGCAAAGGCAAGAGTACAGGTCCTTCACTCTTCCTTCTTTCAGGGAAGCAGAACATTGCAGCTCCTTCACCTCAGATGCTGCCATGAATGTTTCTCCTGTTTCATCGCAGAAGTTTATTGTAGTATACATCACAAGTTCACTCCTGTGAGTGCAAATGCCTGTGAAATGCTGAGTAGGACCTATTTCTCCTGACCTCAAATTAATACAGAGTCATGCATATATTTATAAAGGAATTAAAGCTTCTTAATACCCCAGCTCTTTGGTCCATTTCTGCCTTGGGTAATGGCAACTGCCAAAGAGAATATGGGTTTATACAGTATTTTATACTCCCTTCACCAATCTATACACTATAAAACACATGGTGAGGTATAAGCTGAGAGCCAAAGTTAACAAGTTACGCTAACACAGCCCCATCAGCCATGTGGCATCAAAGCAGAGGTTTTCAGCAGTACTTCAGCTTCCTTCATACCTTTTGCCTGCAGAGTCAGTTCCTGTCATGCCCTCAGCCGGAGGACAAAGCTAAGTCATTGCAGAGGGTTGCAAACAAGCTACTGATTACAGTGCACAATTAAGAGGCAGTGTGCAGGTCCCTGCAGACTGGTGCATCATGTAAACTTCCATACTGAAAGGTCAAAGAAAGGGAACAAGTAGGGTAGATGGATTTCTCTCACCCAGGAAGCCCTCTGCAAGCAGACTGATGTCTTGTGGGGAATACACGCATGTAAATTTAGCTTTAATTGCAAATGGCAAACCAGGAAGCCAACAAGGTGACAGCAAGTTAGTCTACTGCAAGCATGTCAGCTTCAGTCACCAGCTCAACCCAGAAAATAACCTTCACAAACTTCTGAGCCTGGAAAGGTGATAAACTTTTCTACAAGGGTATAAGGATGCTCCTCAGCTGCAAGAGTAACTTGCATTTATTCATTGTCTTTGAGACATCAGTCTCATAAACACAGCCTTTACACCACAAGACGGATGTGCCTTTCACTTACATTACTTTTGCAGCACTTTTCTGCTGAGTTTAATGATATGCCATTTTGGAGAAGCAAAGCTCTGTGTGAGTTTTCAGATCTATGCAATTTAGACATGTCCTTCCATATCTTAGATTACTACCTGAAATAGAAGCTTACCAGATTACAGCCCTACGTGAGCAAACACAACTGAAGAGAATAAAAGCCAAATGGTGAACACAGTTCTCCCTAACACAAGCCCAAGTGTATTTTCATCCTGCCTGCACACCCCTGGTTCCAGCTGTGACCATAGTTACGAAAACTGAGGCTGATGCTACAAACCTCACAGGTTCTTTTTGTCTCTGTAAATAAAACCAGCAGTATTTTTTCTCTGAACAACCTTTAGCAGCTTGATCCTGCCCCTGGGAATGGTTCTTCCCTCCCAGAAACCATCTGAAGGATAATTCACAAAGAAGCACTAAATGCTGAGGAAAACTATCAGAGCAAGCAGATTCTCTTGCACCAAGTCTGCCCCAGGAGGTGAATACCACTCACTTTGAGCTGCACATCCCTTAGCTACTGGTGAGATTCTGTATAACCTAACATTTTTGCTCCCTGTCCACAAACTTCTCTTGGCAGGATCTGACCTTTCCTAGATTCACTGTATGTTCACACTGACTGTTCAATGAATATTATGAAATGATATACAATTTCTATTCTTCCCTATGTCTTCAAGGGGTGATTTTCCCAGGTTTAATAGAGTGTGCTGAAATTTGGACCATCTGTTGCCATATGCTTTAAACTGCAGAGTAACCCACAAATCAACCTAGAAGCAGTGGGTTTGCACAGTCTAACCAGAGAAACAAAGACTGATGCTCTTAAAAAACAGTTCTGCTCTTTCTGTCTGAGAGGAATAAAGCATTTCTCAAGGAGGCTGAATCTCCCTTTTCATGATGCCTTCACTGGAGAAGGAGAAACCTCTCAGGCTGCAGAGACAAAAGATTAAAAAGATCTTTCATGTCTAATTTCAGTTTAACTCCTGTTATAACTCCCTGTCTCTGGCTCTGTAGCAGGATTTCCTTTGCTTTCTGAAGCAAGAGTGAAGTCAAGTATGAAACAATTGCATTCTGTAAGAATCACAGCAATGCACACCTGACACGCATTTAAAAACCCCAAAACTCTCTTATACCACCCAGGAACAGAGGTATAAAGAAAGAAGTTTAAGAAGCAGATGATCAGTGAAACTTGTCCTGTTTGCTCTTACCAGAATGATGCTCCAAATCCCCCAAGAAATGTGTTTCCTTATAAAGCACAAGTGTTATTTTTAAATGAGCTCAGAATTCCACCTGGGCTCAGCAGAGACATGTATGCTCACAGCCACAGAGCCACATAATATCAGGGGAAACTCCAGAAAGATATCCAGTATAGTTTTGCTCCCAGCATTGTACACAAAGCCCACAGTGCATTTCCAATAGCACTTGTAGAAATGTGGAGCCCCACTCTCACATCCTCATCAACTTAAATGGGGGAAGTTCAGGTTAGATATAAGGAAGAAGTTCTTTACTGTGAGGGTGCTGAGGTGCTGGCACAGGGTGCCCAAAGAAGTGGTAAATGCTCCATCTGTAGTACTGTTCAAGGCCAGGTTGGACAGGCTTGGAGCAATCTGCGCTAGTGGAAGGTGTCCCTGCCTGTGGCAGGGGGTTGGAACTGGATGACATTAAGGTCCTTTCCAACCCAAGCCATTCTGTGATTCTCATGCTGCAGGTCTGACTTTAATGGGATATTTAAGTTACTGCAGAAATAAAAGCCCAGCACCCTAACACATTTCTTCCCAAGACACAAATCTAGTGTTACTTCATAAGCCATCTTTTTTGTTTAGGTAACAACAGTCCAGAGTCAAGCTTCCAGCACTGCACATCCCCAAGAGCAAGAGATGTTTTGGGTTCTCAACACAGGTATATGGCATAAAAAAGTAGTAACTTATGGCTATGTAATTATAAGCTGTATCATTATGCATGTGCATGACAGAAGGAGAGGACAAACTGAGGTCACTCAGCAAACTTTGATGCTGGCATTCCTTCACCTCCAAGTGTCTGACTTTGCAGCTTTAATAATATTCTTGTCATGAAGGGGTTTTGTTTAATTTATATATAGATTATGGGTTGCTGTCTATTGGCAGGCACTCACAGCACTGGCTGAACGCGGTTTAAAGCAGCAAACCTTCCCTCTGTTGCAAACACCTGCTTTAGCAAGAAGACCATTTCACTGCAGGTGCACAGGCTGAATAAAACAGGAGCCTAATTTTGATTCAATGAGATGCCCAGGGATGACAGCATCATTTAATGTATCCATCAAAAGTTACTAACTTGATTGTAATTGAATGGGGAATGGTGCATCTGACCTTTCTTTCAAATTACCATCACAGACTTTTAATGGGTTTCCCAAAAGTTATTGTTATTAACATGAATATTACAGAATTAAACCAGCCCTAAAACCAGTAATCACTATGCTTAAACAAAGCCAATAACTGCAAATAGTCTGCTGAGGTATCAAGAACTGTCTTGTCCCTAAAGAAAGACTAGATTGAGACAAATATAATGACTGGTAGGGATAATGATATCAACTGAGTTAATCAATTTTTTTTACTGAAAGTAATAGAGAATTAAATGAGGATATGAAGTTACTTTACAGCATGTCCTGTAGTTAACAGGCATATGCTGAACTTCATCTTCCACTGTTGGTTTGTCCATGACTGGTATTTGCTGTATGGTGCAGGACACTGACCTCTTGCATATGCTGTGAACCTGTAGCTATTATCATGTCAGATTCTGCAGCCACATGTTATTATTTGTAGGCAAATTTAGCGAGCAACACAAGGAAACAAATTCCTAAGCCACTGTTAACCTCAATGGTAACCGAGCCTTTCTGAAGATGCTCCTTTTTTATTCTTATGTTGAAATTAGGAGTGAACAAACTGTTCAGTCATTCAGGAGGAAGACAAAAGACCTCAGTCACAGTCCTGTTCATTTTGTTAGTTAAACTCTCCCCTCTATAGTGCTCCTAACCAGTAGAATCAGTGCTTCAACAGGTCTTCACCTCTGTTGTTTAACATCACTTTTCCTCACTGGAGGAAACAACTACAGTAGTGGGTCTGGAAGATGCCTACCTATTCATGGAAGTGCAACATACACAGTAGTGATAAATACTCCCCTTGAAGCATGTCTCAGTCCCACTCTGAAGGGACTGAGGTTCAAGGCATCTCTAGGTTCAAGACAAATGTTTGTGCTAAGAAAAAAGCTAGGTTTTATATGAGCAGATTTTTTTGTAACAGGCTCCTCCCATTTCTCATGGTCCCAGTAAAGTTATCTCACTGCCAGTAATGCCTAAGCAAGAACAGAACCCTGACTGCCCTGTATGGTCCAACAGCTCTTTGTCCAATATTCCTCTTTACTTGATTTAATATGCTAAATGCCATCTTGTGAGGTAAAGTACCACTTACAGAAATCAATGTGTAACTAAGTTATGAAGCATGTGAAATTGGCTACAAATAGCAAAGAAGGATTCCAGTGAGGATTCAAATTTTTTCTACCATGCCACAGTTTCCAGTTATTGCCACTTCTTCAGTATAATTACATATAGTTGGTGCTAAACTGACTTTAAAACCTTTGTAATTCCCTGTTCTCAGTAGTTTTTCTGCCCCAACAAGCCTAACAGCCTTAACAGGAAATATCCTTACCATTAACAACGAGAAAACCATTATACTTAATTCCACTGGCATATCGACTTAAATACCATAAATTTTAAAACTGGGCATTGGAAAAGACACTTAGCTACATACTATGCTATCTACATTGACTCAGTATATGTAATGGCTGTGTAATACAAATCACTAAAGACACCAAAAGCTATTGAAATTGGAGCATATCTGGACCTGTGAAGCACCATGCCAATAGCTCTGTATTACTCAGCCTTTTAGTTGGCATTTGGCCAAACCCAATAAAACTAATTACCATGAGATGTTTTTTACAACTGGAAACACTGCAGATAGCTGCAGCCGGAGTGCTCCACACTGAGCACTGTGCATCGGGCAATCAAATCACTGCCAGATTTTCCTCCTGTGGAGAAAGCTGCTATTTGCTCCTGCTCACTCCAACAGAGAAAGCCACAGCTCTGTTCTCTGGATGTGCCACTCCTTGGGGACAGCAGCAGAAGGGATATGCCTTTACCATGACAAAACAGATGATTCTCACAGTGGTCTTCATTGAAACACCTACTTGCAGATTCCCTTTCATTCTAAGCCATTCTGGTTGCTTTTTGCAGATCACGTTTTCACACATCCTTCATAACGTTAGTGCTGCTGAGTTTCATCTAGTCAGGTCCAACACACAGACACAAAATTTCCTGTTACAGAGAATCCCACAGACTCTTTCAACCCAGCATTTATCGGAAAGCCTTCTGATAACCACCCATCCTTTGCAAGAGCCATCAGATTTCACACCTTAACTGATCACACAGTTTATGATCTCACTGAGACTTGCTTTTGGCACATGGCAAGAGGCCACTGGCATGACACTGGGTTCCTGGTGGAGAGGAGGCACAGACAATGCTAAGTATCTCTGGTGCCTCCAGCCATCACCAAAGATGGTCTGCAGCCACCACAGTGGCTCATCTCAGTCCCACAGCCAGGACTGCTCTGGCACCAAAAGGCAGTGTTGATACTGACCCTCTGAAAAAAGAAATTAAATACTAACAAAGGATAAGAGTCTCTGGTATATTATCTTGTTCTTTAAATTATTTGGGAATGTTTACTGGAAGGTGCCAAGAAAAGGAATTTTAGCTGTATTATCAATATTATCCTTAGCCCACATCTGAAGGATCCTACACTGAGCACTCCTGGAATCCAGATGCACCCTCTCCTGTCAACACTACCCCAGGAAACAGCGGCTAGTAAAAGGCAAAAGCCATCACAGAAAGCAAATGGTAAATTAATAGCAGTGCGTATCATAGGAAAAACATCAGAAACTTCTTCTCCTTGAATGTGATATCTGCATCTGAGAATGTGTATCTGGCTGTACAGAGAAAAAAATGGTGTAGTATGAGGAAGGACAGACAGAAAGGCTCTTGGGAACGTCTCTGCTTGAGAAGGAGTCTACAAAAAGCATTTTTGCCTTGGCTGCTGCCCTATTTACTAGGCTGCTGTACAGGTCAAGAGAAGTCAGCTCAGAGTGTTCAGGTACAATTGAACACATTTTTCAATCACCAGCCTCCAAAGGAGTTCAGAGCCAGGGGCTCAGACCAGGATCTTTTTCTTCTGCAGTTTCAAGGGCATTTCCTTCCTGTCCTGCACAGCACAAACCAGGTTGCCTGAGCAGATGACTGCACCATTTTGGACACTTCTTCCACTGCTGCGGGCACCTCTGCAGGCTGTGAGTACTTGGTCCAGAGTTTTCACCAAAGTCATATGAATTTTCAAACACAGTGACTCTGCAGCCTTGGCCAAGGATTTCAACTGCATTCCCCAATATGCTCACTGTGCTAAAAAGCACCTGCAAAGCATTTCTTTGTGATATTTGCTTTATAAAATTAAAGCACAGGGAGAAAAAAAAAGCCTGTTTCTTGCTGCTATTCCTTGGTTTGCATAAGGAGTCGATTGTAAATGTCAAACACCAGTGGTGCATCAGAAAATGATCACACTAAATATTTTCTCTTGAAGCCCAAACTCTTCACCAGCCCCAAGACTGCTCTAATTTCACATTCAACATCCTACATTTGGACTGTGTACAGTAACGCCTAATTTAGCCATCACAACTCCAGAAACGTGGGAGTTAAAGAGATTCCAACAGCATGTGTCCAGAGGGCTCACCCTATGCTGAATTTTAGGTATTGCCCCTCTGTTTCAGACAGTTCTGTCCAGGTTCGAAGGGTGAACAGGGAATACTGTGAGATCTGAGCTCATTAGAGGAGCAGGTGGGGATGCCTACAGCTGAATAAGCAGGTTGCTTTGGGAATAACATGAAACAGATGTCCTGTCTTCACACTCTCGAATGTTTGCTTCAAATAAATTGCAAGTGCAGGGT
Source organism: Forpus xanthops (assembly GCA_032466535.1). Classification (NCBI taxonomy): domain Eukaryota; kingdom Metazoa; phylum Chordata; class Aves; order Psittaciformes; family Psittacidae; genus Forpus; species Forpus xanthops. The sequence continues at coordinate 24,749 of JASSUY010018993.1, read as the reverse complement.
TTAAGGCTGAGTCTGTCATCTATCTCTTTAGCAACTCCTCTTCTGTTGTCTTCTGCCTGTTTTCTTTCAGAGTAGCAAATCTTTCCTGTAAAAGAATGACTTTAGAAGCTAGAGAGCAAGAAAAACAATTGCTTTTTGATGGAGCAAGGGAAGTGAAGTGCTCCCTGCTAAATGAGTTTACTCAAGTTTCAGGTACAGAATACTGGGAGGTACTCTGTAGAGGTATATATTCAAACACTGTCAAAGCTCACTGACAAAAACCTGGGCTTTACTGAGGGGATCTCCCTTCAAGATATTTCCCCAGCAACAATTATTTTTCAGGTTGGGGAAAACCGAGTTGGGTTTTCATATATGCTAAGTATAGCTTATGGTCTGTTATTTCAGCACAACAATGCACTCATTCGTATCAAGTGTCTGAAACAGATGAAGGGACCCTAATTCTGATTACATACCCAAGTCCTGGGAAATATGCAGACAGGTCCAGAACCATTCATAGCCACTGATAATGTGTTATCTTTAAGTAAGAGATGTACTTTGGTTCTGTATGTGCTTACTTAGAGCACATCCAATAGCAAAGGAGACTTGATTCTTCTTCATGCATTTTCATGATTTAAGCCCAGCCGGCAACACAGAACCAAGCAGCCACTCACACACTCCCCCACTTTCCCCCACACACCTTTCCTCTTCCCACTCCAAGAAGGATGGGGAGGAGAATGGAAGGAATGTAACTCCCACAGGTTAAGATAAGAGCAGGCCAATAACTAAGGTATAACATAAACCACTGCTGCTACCACCAATAATAATAATGATATGAGAAATAACAAGAGAATACAACCACTCACCATCCGTTGACCGACACCCAGCCTGACCTGAGCAGTGATCTAACCCTTCTGGGCAACTGCCCCCAGTTTATATAGTGGGCATGATGTGCTGTGGTATGGAATACCTCTTTGGTTAGTTTGGGTCAGATGTCCTTCCAGTTTTCCCTTCTCCCTGGCAGAGCATGAGACTCAGAAAGTCCTTGGTCAGACTAAACATTACTGAGGACCAACTGAAAACATTGGTGTTATCAGCGCTGTTCCCAGGCCGAAAGTCAAAAACACAGCACTGCACCAGCTGCTAAGGAGGAGAAAAATGACTGCTACTGCTGAACCCAGGACATGCATGAATATTTTACTATCAACCACCAAAGCACTTAGACTTCCACAAACAGGCAACGTTTTGGGATGTCTTCTTCTTGGAGACATCACTCCATCCTCTACCAGAAGGTAGCTACTGATCATCAGGAAGGCCCTACCATTCACCATCTACAAGTGTTTCTACAAGGTTCCTTCAGGTCAGGAAAACCAGCCCCCTTTGACAAGTTACAGAATTTATATTTAAAAACACACTGTACAGGTAACACGAGGCCCTGGCACAGGGTGCCCAGAGAAGCTGTGGCTGCCCCATCCCTGCAAGTGTCATGGCCAGGCTGGAGCAACCTGCTCTAGTTGAAGGTGTCTGTGCCCATGGCAGGCATTTGGAACTGGATGATCATTAAGGCCCCTTCCAACCCAAACCAGTCTGTGGTTCTACAGCTAAAATGGGTAATGAACATTTAAGACTTCTTAGTGGAAAAAATGGGTCTTAAAGGTCCACTGTCTTTGCTTATGACTGGCAACTTAACCCACAGTAATGCAGGAATGCAATTTATTGTCTATTCTCCTGCCTATGCTGCTGGGATAACCTTTCCAATGTGCAATTCTCTTAATAATGTGCGTTAACTCAGAATTGTACAAAAGAAACTTCTACAAATCTGCCCAGAGAATTAGCTCCAGTCTCAAGACAGATGCAGTAAGTCACCAACTCCCATCAGCACTGTCAGAAGTTAATGCAAAATAAATTCCATGGGAGTCTGCAAAAATGTCAGATGACAATAATACCTTAGTGGGGCTGAGCATATTTTATGCATCCTGTTCATTAGCCTGTCCTCATGACCAGTTTTTCTCGTTTGAATTAATCACACTGTACATTATGAAGAGACCCACAGAGCCCTTCAGTACATAAAGCATTTAAAAGATGTTATTAAAAAGAAGTTATTCTGGAGATTTGCAATTACACATTTATGCTTACAAGAAAGTAACAGTATTGCTCTTCTGAAAGGCTGTAAGTTTTTAAACACACGTTACAAAGCAGCTGTTTGGCCTAAGTAGATTTGTCAAACCAGTTCATATTAAGTTTATACAGCATCTCAACTTTGATATGCATCCCATTCCAAAACCAGGAATCTGGAAAGTCTATATTCAATCTAGGTCACAAGTAGTGTCAACAACCTCAAAATGATGCCGGGTACTGAAGCTTCTCTATGTACTGTACTTTGGTTAGTTTGGAGCTTTAAACATTTAGGCACAAAAAAAGCCCTTTGCATGCCAATGAACCCAACCATCTGTCTACTGATGTATAATCCCTCACACGAACTAAGTATCAATATTAAGAAGAAATTCAACCTTTTGCTTCTTCAGCCTTTATAGAAAGACACTTTTGCTAGCTTGACATTCTCTTCCAATTGATAATGATAAATGCAACCACTGCTAGTTTATCCCCAGTTGTTCCTGCACAGAAATCTCTTGTCCCTCCCTACTGCTCACCTTCAACCTGTTTATAGACAACAGCATAAAATGTCCAGCCAGCCCTCAGAGTGAGGCTTGAGCACTGATTTGGGGGCTACAGCCTTGATTTTGTGTACAAGTCACACAAGAACAATTTCTACCCACAGGGATTTTCCCTCTGCTAACATTATGAAAAGCAGGTGATAAGGACATGACCTTCACAGCCCTGCCAATCTTATGAAACTTGTGAAATACAGCAACTAGATTTAACTGAGGCACCCATGGACCATGCTGGTAAAGGCTGACACAAGCACAGCAGAGCCAAGCACTAAGTGGATAAAATGGTATCCCCAGCAGTTTTTTTTCCCCTTCATTCATTATCAGCGCATTTTTAGAGTCACCACATAACACTGCCCACCCTGCCCCACAGGGATCTCTGTATCAAGCTATTTGTCAGCAGAATATTGTCACATTTTACAATATCACCCTTAAATACAAGAGCCCTCAATAGGACAGTCCTGGAGGTTATTGATTTTGAACCACTGACAAGCAGACAGCATCCCCAAGCAGGAGAGATGCCCAAGGTCAAATGCCTTCTTAAAATACACACTTTGGCTACCAGGAGTTTCATTAAGCTCAATAAACCATCAGGCATTGACTGGCAGCACTATTTAAAAATAATCAGCCTGCTGACCCCCTTTTTATTTAATGAAATTTGTTTTCTCTTGTCAGTGTCAGGTATTTTGAGTTAGCACAACGCTGTGACCCCTCCCATACTGAAAATGGAACTGTGTATAAACACTGTCATAAAAACCCAGCAGTAGCAACAGCTCCCGGAAATAGCATGTGTCTATTTAGGTACTACAAACTAGATGTCAAGTCTTTAAAAGCCTATTAAACTAAGTGCCAAACCATCCATAAACATTCACATACCACACAGAGAATGCTCTCTCCTTCATTCAGCCTCTGTAAAATAAATATTATGCACGAGCAAAATAAGTGTTATTGCAGCAGTGACAATTCATCCTGAACTAAGATATTCAAGAATTACAGCTCTCCCTCTTTATATGTTTCTTAAAGAATTTTCTGGAAGTAGTACTCCTTGCACAGGAGCTACAATGCCCCAAAGCACTGCTGGCCCAGCCAGAGAGCACTCTGTGCTGAAGGGGCAGAGGCAGGGATCCCTTTTCTTCCTGAGCACATTTGCTCACCTGACCTTTAAATTCTTCTCCTTGATCCATAAGGGGATAGGGCATGGGGAATCACAACAGAAAAATCCAGGAAACGTAAGTTGTAACTTCAGGCCATACTATATTTAGCAGTTCCCTTGTGTGCTGCTATGGTTTTAATTGCTGTTGTCAGAATATATGCAGGAGAGAGAGCTGCTATTTTGTGAAATAAGAGCCCTTTACATGCAGGTGTTAAGTTTTTGACTGTCATCCAACCAGCTAACAGCAGCATGAACTGTCAGGGTCAAACACATCACCTAGACCCTCTTCTTTGCCCAAAGCATTGCTCTGCCATACCTGCCATGGAAGTTGGTCAGGTTTGTTTCTCTGCAGACACTCAGCCATTCACAAAGGGAGGCATTTTCGATGTATGTATATGTATTTATACATATGATATTGTATCACAGTAATTTGATTTGCAAGCGAGCTGTGTTCCATGATGCAACAATTGTAATATATATGGGGGGTAGTCAGATGAAGAGTTATTACAAGGCAAGATTAAAACTCTTTGGTTGACCTGTATTGATTTTATTTTTTGCAGTCTTGTTGACCTGATAAGACCTCTTCCCATTTCCACCCCACTGCTGGGCAGGAGGGGTGTACGACTCAGCTGAGGCTGCAGAGCATGGTGCATATCTGCAGAGTAGAGAAAAAGCCACTGGCATCCTTGACTGGTTACGAATTACAGACCTCTCACTAGGGGACCAGACTGGAACCAGGTTGCAGCTTTTAGCATGCCAAAGGCAAATACAGCTAAATTATCCTCTCTTCTGCTTTACCAAACAGCCACTGTGGCGGATGCAGTCTCCAGCACCCATGGCTGCACTACCTTGTGTGGCCTTCCTTACTGCCATACGCACAGAGCTTGGAGAGGCCATGCTGCAGGAAGGAGATCCTGCTCAGTCTGTCATGCTCAAATCGAGGTTAGCACCTATACAAGTGCATCCACATGTCCGACAGCCAAAACCACTTTGGGAAGCAACAACTGCTGCACAATGCAAGTGCTGGGTGACAGCACCAACACCTCCATACTCAGCAGCCACCACTGCTGCAGCGGTGCCTTTGCAGCTTCACCAGCACTGAAGTCCCTTTCTTTGAAACCTAGTAAAACTGATCCAGGAGCATCTCCTGCATGAGCAACCACTTCCCACCCCTCCTTACTGGCTGAAGAGCAGCAGATTATTTGAAAGGAGGAAGCAAACACATCCACACTGCCTGTTCAACCTTGTTAGCATTTGCCAAACACCATTTCAACCCTAACATTACAGAGGTTTAAGAGGTCCATACTGAAAGCCTTTGAACCTTGCAATCAATATGAGTGAGCCACTGCACAAAATTCACCATTGATCTGTGTTTCACTTCATTAAATGTTAGTTTTACATGGCTCAAAACATGTCTGCTCAAACTGGTTAACAACCTGTGCTTGCATCATCAGCTCTAAATAGCAACACAAGACTGACTGCAAGGCAACCCCCCAGTTATTTATTTCCTGCCCTACAACATCAATTTGAGCAACTCACTTTTAAAAGTCTTTAATGTATTTAGCTCAAATATGCTGACAATATTGCTTAATGCTAACCCTTCGGGATCTAAGACAAGGCAACATCACATCCAGCTGTCCCCAGTGCACACTTGCCCATAGGTACTGCAAAAGAGCAATGCTGCAAATGCAGATTAATTATCTCCCTGAGAATATCATACCAACTGCCATCTCCCCCATGTTAAGGAGCACTGACAGTACAAATATGGGAAGAGGTTGGTACCAAGGGGTTGAAAACAGTAGCAGGAGGTGTGCGTGCGCTACAACTCACCACTGGTGGTGCAAGCTTCAGGGCAGTGGCACAAAGAAAAAGAGATCATGAACAGTAAAAACTTAAACCTTCTTTGCATGCTGTTGCTGCTTGCGCTCAGCCCTGGTCAGGCTGCCCACCCCAAGGAGGCACGTGAAAATTCTTCAAACCTCAAATACGGATTATTTTAGAACATAAGCAGCTCCTCGGGAGCAAGCAGGCACAAGTGCTGCAGCAAGTGCCATTGGTTCTCTAAAGACCTTAAGATACTGTAGTGGACTAAGCCATATGGATCTATAGCAGTATTAACATGCATGCTCAACAAATCAATAGTAAATTCTGCTTTTTGGCTTCTCTTGTTTGATACAAAGAGTTGAGTGTGAAACAAAATCTTGATTCCTGCTACACCAGGATGGCTGAGGGCATCTATCATGACCTTAGTCCACAGGCAATCCTCTGCATGGGATAAACTATAAGGACTGATAGCAAACCACCACTCTCCTACTGCTACCAACAAACACCGTTACTTATCTTCTGGGCAGTGCAAATAGCTTTACGTACTCATTTCTATGGCCTTGAGTTACCAACCTCTACATTTCACTCCTTCAGCTAGTAATCAAGAAAATATTGTACAATCATAACCTAGGGGAAAAAAGTTTCATATCAACACGATTCTTTTGTGTTCTGGTTAAAGGTTGAACTCTCCTCTTTATTCTCATCTCCTGTAATTCATTAAACCCTCTGCCACAATAAAATTAACAGTCAGCCTTGGAGTAGGTAAAAACCTCTTTACACAAATAACAGCACAAACCATCAGATAAGAATCAGCATTCTTTAAAATTAAAATATACATGCATTTCTAAAGCATATCAGCTGCTGAGGAACTTTGCCACCTCCCACTTGCACTTGTCCGCCCCAGGCAGGGGCCTCGTTGCTGCCCTCCTGCTGGGAGCTGCTTTTGCAAACAGAAAGCTACTCAAGCGTTTGGAATTACTACTCACTTTTGCTTCTGCCAAGAGCTGAGGTGATAGGAGCAAACTGGAGCAGTGACATCATCTGGGCGTACTGCTCCTCTCCTGGGCATACTTCTCTCCATGCAGCACAGTGGCTTCCATCAGCGGAAGCATTCCTGTGTGAGAATGGGTGTCAGAGAATTACAGTAGCTTTCCTGTTCACAAAGTCAATAACTAGACCCTACAAAAACCACACAGAAATGTCAGGTGTACATTGGTACTACGTATTCTAGCTGTGAACTGCCCAGTGCCAAAGTCTCCTAGGTGCCATTTCCGAGGTGTTGAACTTCAGTTGTATTTAATTCCCCCACAAATTCACATTGCTAAATTTCAGCAACCGGTTGCTACAAGCTCCATGGCCAGGAGGGGGACACATGAATATAGGTTCAGGTTCAGAGGGCTGCACTGCACACAGCGGTCCTATGCTATTACATCACAAGGAGTTTCACAGCACCCACTGAGCTGGCATGACAAAGGCCTTCAGAAAACTATCCTTTGTGCATTATTTCTCTTCATGTCTCAGTTTTGCTCTGAGCTGACAGCAGAGGCTGGGAAGTGGTCCCTTTGTCTTACAGCTGAAGCAAACACACTACTTTTCTTGTCACTGTCTGCAGAATAAATGCTATTTCTCTGACAGCCTAAAATTCATACAGAAAATAAACAGATACTCCTACAGAATAAAAAGGAGAAGAGAGCTGCTCTGGCCACAGATCAGCTCCACTCTGCTCTGTCAGTTTGCTTGGCACAGCCACAAAACCAACTCCAGCATGGAGGTAGGAAAGGAGAAGGCCTGAAATCAGCTCTCATCTGCAAAGTTTTATTCCTCTGAGCATCAATAAAACGCAGATGCTCTTTTCTCTGAGTGAAGACTATTCCACACCTGGAAAACTCAAGTAGGGAAGAGAGACCAGAGGGCAAAGGGGAGAAATCAGTCTGCACAATAAAGTGCTGCACTTTGCAAACTGAGCCATACACCTTTAATCAACAATAGTATGTGCAAACCAAATGTCTCTCAAATAGACAAAGGCATTTCTTCATGTAAATAAATATTTCTCACTGACTTAAACCTCACACAAAACAAAACCCCAGCATCTGTTAGAATTTTTAATATATATCAGAAAAATCATAGAAAGGACCTTAAGATCATCCAGTTTCAACCCCCTGTCATGGGGAGGGAATGCCTCACCCTAGACCATGTCGCCCACATGTCTGTCCAACCTGGCCTTGAACACTACTAGGGATGGAGCATTTACCACTTCTTTGGGCAACCTGTGCCAGTGCCTCAGCACCCTCACAATAAAGAGCTTCTTCCTTATATCTAACCTGAACTTCTCCTGTTTATGCTTGAACCCATCACCCCTTGTCCTGTCGCTACAGTCCCTCTCCAGCATCCTTGTAGCCCCCTTCAGACACTGCAAGCTGCTCTGAGGTCTCCATGCAGCTTCTCTTCTCCAGGCTGAATATGTTCTCAGCCTGTCTTCATATACTTGTTAATAATGGTAAGGCTGCTTGAGATCAGCCTTTTTTTTCAGAAATTCTTTTGAAGGATGATGAATGAAGTCAGAAGCAGATTGGAGGGATCTTCCCTATGGAGGAGAGTTCAAAAAGCAGTATTTTGCAAGCAGCGTTCCCAAGGAAAGGCCATCAGGCACTTGCACATAACTCCCAATGACACCACAGAAAATTACACCATGTAACATAGAATCATAGAATAGTCAGGGTTGGAAAGGACCTTAAGCTCATCCAGTTCCAACAGCCCTGCTATGGGCAGGGACACCTCCCACTAAACCATGCCACCCAAGGCTATGTCCAGTCCAGCCTTGAACACTGCCATGGATGGAGCATTCACAGCTTCCCTGGGGAACCCATTCCAGTGCATACAAACACTAAGCTAAGACCAAATGAACTAAATGTGCATTTTAGCACCAGGCTCCACAAACCCAGAGTAAACCCTGTGCAGACCTGCCTGTCTCTACTATCAGTTTACAACGCGCCACCATGGAGCATGTTCACAGGTTTATCCTTCAAGGCATACACTTGAAGATGACACACTTAAGTTTGGCAGAGTCATAGGATCAAACAGCAAGAAGCTTCAGCCCAGCATCCAGTGAATCACAGGCCAACCTAAGTTCTCATGAGCAGAACACCTTGCCCAGACTGGTAACTGTAAAACCATTCCATCTGTCATATAAAACTACCCCTGCACTGTCTCCACTCCCTTCTGAGCTGTATTAACTAATTATACTGGAGGTAACAGGAATGGGAGATATCTGATAGATCCTGTAAATTCCCTGAAGCCATTTGAAAATCTAAACTTGAAAATGAGGAAAACCTCTTTTTTTTTTAAATTCCTTTAACCTGATTTTTAATTGCAAAGTGTACATCACTGCACTCCACCATAGACTTTTTTGTTACAATATAGCTGTATTTTGTTGTAATTCGACTAGAACTGCATAGTTTGTCAAGTACCATAGCCATATCCCTTTGATAAATACCTAATTGTTCTACTAAGCCCTACTATTGTTATTTATGAGCAAGAGCGCCTGCAAAGCACAACCGGGTTTGATCACAACAATTAGATTTCCACTGTTTACAGACCAAATTTTCCTAGGAGAGACACAGGGGAAAACTCTGCTTACAGCTGAGATACATTAAATGACATTAGTTCAGGAGCTTACCTAGTGCATTTATCTTCTCTTGGAAAACCTTTGTCACCTCCTCTCAACACACATTATCATTTCTACCACGGTTTCAGGTTTACAATCGCTAGTTCCCTGCCTGAGCCTTAGGCCGTTCCCAGTTCCCAGCAGCTGCTAAGGATGGTGATTTACCAACAAGCACCAGTGATGGACAGGTCACTTCCACCAACTGTAGTAACTGTGGCGTCAAGGTAAAAAGTAGTTTAGGTGCTTTCCCCACAGGAAAAGATGTGCAAGGTGAAATCGAGTTTTAAAGCTTTTTAATTACTAAATTTGACAGTTTCCATGTGATTTACTTACTCCTCAGCAAATCGCAACGGACACACCAAAAGGAGAATACAAAATGCATCACTGAGATAATTTTACAGTCATTTAGGCCCATGAAATCCCAGATAACAGGATTGTGTCTGTAAAGCAGCAACAGTGTGAACAGAACCGGGTCCTGATTTCTAAGTAAGTGTCTGCCCTGCTAAACCAGCACTACCTTTGCTCATGGGTACAAATACCGTATGGATCTCTCTGGTACCTGAACACAGAATTGTTGTGGTTTTAGCCCAGCTGTAACTCACACAGTTCACTCACTCACTCCTCCCTCTTTCTCCTCCTTCACCCCCTGCCCATCTCCAAGGGGGATGGGGAGGAGAATGGAAAGAATGTAACTCCCACAGGTTGAGATAAGAGCAGTCCAGTAACTAAGGTACAACACAAACCACTGCTGCTACCACCGATAGTAATAATGATAAGGGAAATAACAAGGGAGGAGAATACAACCACTCACCACACACCAACTGATACCCAGCCCAACCCAAGCAGTGATCTACGCCTTCTGGGCAACTGCTCCCAGTTTATATAGTGGGAATAACGTGCTGTGGTATAGAATACCTCTTTGGTCAGTTTGGGTGAGGTGTCCTGTCTCTGTTTTCTCACAGCTTCCCCTCCTCCCTTGGCAGAGCATGAGGCTCAGAAAGTCTTTGGTCAGACCAAACATTACTGAGCAGCAACTGAAGACATTGGTGTTATCTGCACTGTTCCCAGGCTGAAAGCCAAAACCACAGTGCTGCACCACCTATTAAGAAGGAGAAAAATGAGTGCTGCTGCTGAACCCGGACAAGAATAAAGCCCAGGTTCTGTGCACAGTTGTAGCTCAGCTGAGACTCCAGCACTGCAGTCAGATGTCACTTGCCTTTTGGTCACCTTTATTTCTCTGTAGAGAACAGAAACCCATAGGGCACACCTGAAGAGACACCAAGGCAGAGCGCTATTTTGGATGTGTTATACAGCTCTCTTCTAACACCAGCCCTTAGTTTATGTCATTTTAGCTCCTCCTGTTCAGGCCACCAAAATTCAAAGCCTAATAATGTGTGAAACAGGAATTACAGATGTGGTTAAAGGCAGTTCAGTCAGAAACCTTTTAGAGAATATATTTAATTACTCCTAGGAAAAAAGCCCAACCACCTGCCTAATAATCCCTCCCCATCCAAGCAAATAGCACAGCATGATCAGACTAAATATCTTCCCCTCTTGCAATCCCTCTGATTCATGGATTTTGCAGTTCATATAGTTTCTGAAAAAGGCAAAAAGCTAAAATGCACGAAATCTGCCTCAAAAGACATTCTTTTATAATGCCCACTTAAAAAGCTCTACTCGATCTTTGGCACCAGCTGAACACACAAAGGGTAAGCAGAGGAACAAGTTATTTATGTAGACACCATTTTACGTAAGGAAAGCCTTTTCCCTCTATGACACAAAATAACTGGAAACCTCCAAATTCAAACCCATGTTTCATTCCAGGCTCGCACATCTGAGGGGGAAAGGGGATGTACAGTTACAGAGGGCTCAGCATGTCCCAAATCCTTACAGCACCTCAGAGAAACACCGGCAGAGTGGGCAGTTTGGGGAGGGAGGAGCAGGCCATGCCCTCTGTGTCTGTCTTTATATATAAAATAAGATATAAGCAGATACAATAAATATATTTATGTAGAATAATACTTACTAGAAGAATACTTATATTTATGAGAAGTACATGCACTGGGCACTGGTGTCCAAGCGCCCTTCACTCTATGAGAAGAGGCGGGGACAGCCCCAGCCTGTTCCAGTCTGTTCCAGCCTGTTCCAGCCGGTTCCAGCCGGTTCCGGCAGCCCCGCCCCTCAGCCTCATCAGGGCACCTGAGGGAGACCATGGTGAGAACAGACAAAATGGCGCCTGGAGGGAGACCATGGTGAGAACAGACAAAATGGCGCCTGGAGGGAGACCAGGGTGAGAACAGACAAAATGGCACCTGAGGGAGACCAGGG